>CABHPH010150935.1:16664-43843 GCA_902168325.1 Peromyscus nudipes | reverse complement strand
TTGTCTTTAAACTTGTTTCTCTCGTTGTCCTTTGAAGAGGACAAAGGCAATGCATTTAGGATACAAGGAAGTGTGTTCTTTCTCAGTTTACACTCCAGTGGAGGAGCAACTACTCAGAGTGGCAGATAGAATTTTTGTCCTCCCCAGCCTCAAATTCAAGTATGAGACAGTCACCATTTCCCTTTTATGCCTCTGTGCTAAGTATGCAGTTGACAAATGCTTTATCTAACAAACTTGTCACTGCCAACCTGTGCTGCTGACAGTTTTTTTTTTTTTACTTTTTTATTTTTGGGACTGGAAAGAAGAGAGAGGAAATTTTCTTAACATTCTGAGAAATCAACAGAATGTATGCTTTAGTTTACTGTTGTAATTTGGAAGAAAAATGCCCCCCAAAGGAAGTGGGACTATTAGGAGGTGTGGCCTTGTTGGAGTAGGTGTGGTTTGTTGGGGGAAATATATCACTGTGGAGGCAGGCTTTGAGGTTGCACATATGCTCAAGCCACACCCAGTGAGTCAGTCTACTTCCTGTTGCTTGTGTATCAACATGTAGTAGCACTTCCAGCACCATATCCGCCTGCATGCGGTCATGCTCCATGCCATGATGATAATGGACTAAACCTCTCAAACTGTAAGCCACTGACTCAGTTAAATATTTTCCTTTATAAGAGTTACCATGGTCATGGTGTCTCTTCACAGCAATGGAAACCCTAAGATATTTACCAACAAAGGCTCTGAAATATTGCCTTAATAGGGGAGTGTTTTACTAATTTTTTTTTAAGAAAACATATTCACTGGGTGGTGGTGGTGCATGAACCCAGCACTCAGGTGGCAAAAGCAGGCAGATCTCTGTGAGTTTGCAGCCAGTCTGGTCTACAGAGCGAGTTCCAGTACAGCCAATACTACACAGAAAAATCATGTCTCAAAAAAACCAAAAAAAAAAAAAGAAGAAAGTTAAAAAGAAAACTTTTCAACATTTCATCTTTTAATTCTCTCAGTCTCTCTTTCTCTCTCTGTCTGTGTGTGTATGTGTATGTGTGTAGGCGACAGACAGAACAGCCCACAGGAATTGGTTCTCTCCTTCCACCAAAAAGGTCCTGGAGATTGAACTAAGGTGGTCAGTCAATGATTGCTTTTATCTATTAAGCCACCATCCTAGCTCCTAGGCTGTATTTTATTTATTACAATTTTTTTTAAGAATTTTAGTGGTTTTGTTTCAATTCCATTTGTGACTTTGCACATTACCCTGAGACGCTCCGTGCCTTAGTAAGGTCAGCGTTCCCTTTGATGTCATTGCTCATGTCCAAATACTTTTATTTGATGCCACCATGTAGATATGGCAGGCGAGGGATGTGCAGAAGCAATCTAAATTTCTCTTTTCTTTGTTCGGGGAATTTTGAAGTGGTATTCAAGGGTGTATTTACACTGTATTGTTTAATTTCTCAGGCAGTACAGCTTTTTTTTTTTTTTAATTAAGTGGTTTGGTTTAGATTCTCATGCTTTTGAGATAGTGACTAATTCATCAGGAATTAAGCGGAATAGTCGTAATTGTGAATCTGTGATCCTATTTCAGGCTCACACTAGCAAATGATTGCAAAATTTATAATTAGGTTGATCAAGATGTGTTCATGGGACTCTGAGCTGCAGATTCCCCAGCTATATAGTTGAAGACAGTCTGATGACTGAAATGACTAGTCAGGTTGGCACTCAGTGACTAGCCCAATTTTAAGACTTGTCTGGAATTTAAATCTTTATGGACCATTTATTTATTCAGTTTGAGTGTATATGTGCATAGACACTCACACCACAGCATACATAAAGTAAATCAGAGGAGAGCCTATGGTTGTTAGTTCTTTCTACCGCATGGCTCCTGGGACTGGAATACAGGTTGCTAGGCTTAGCAGCAGGTAGCTTTACTTGCAGAGCTAGCTCTCTGGCCTCTTGTTTGTAATTTTCAAAAATGCTTATTAAAAAATTAAAATGCTAATCCTAGGGAAATGACTTAGTAGTTAAGAATCCTTTCTGCTCTTGCCGAGGACTCAGGTTTAGTTCCCAGCACATACATGGTGGCTCACAACCAGCTGTACTCCAGTTCCAGGGTATCTGAACTCCTCTGACTGCCGGGGGCTCCAGCATGGACATAGTACACATACATGCACTCAGACACATACATATAATATAAAATTAAATATTAAATACTATTTTGGAGTACAGTGGCAGAACCCTTGTCTAGCATGCAAAAAGAACAAGGTTAGCATGCAAAAAGAACAAGAACAAGATTACTTGGTAAAAATAATAATAAACAAAGCTGTCAGTGGTGATATATTGTGTACCCTAATAAAATTTGCCTGAGTATCAGAGAACAGAACAAGTCACTAGATTAAACATAGATGCCAGGCAGTGGTGGCACACACCTTTAATCCTAGTACTCGGGAGGCAGAGATCTGTCTGGATCTCTGTGAGTTCAAAACCACCCTGGAATACATGAGATTGACTCAGTCTAGGAGAGAAACAGCTAGGCAGTGGTGGCATACACCTTTAATCCCAGTATTTAGGAATCACGCCTTTAATCATAGCACTTGAGATCTCATGCCTTTGCTTGGGAAGCACACACACCTTTAATCCCAGGAAGTGAGGGCTGGGTGGAGAAAGGTATATAAAGAATGAGGAGACAGGAACTAGAGACTTTTTCAAGCTGAAGCCTTTCAGGTAAGGACTCAGAGGATTTTAGTTAGAGGAATCATGGGGTTGGTGAGATGAGATGTGGCAGTGGCTTGTTCCTTTGTCTCTGATCTTTCAGCATTTATCTCAATATCTGGCACTGGGACTTTTTTTTATTAAAAGATCGTTTAGAATTCTTGTTACAGCTGTCTCTGGCACTTACTGGCTTTTGGGACCCTACTACCCATGCTGGGTCACCTTGCTCTGCCTTTATACATGGGCAGGTACTTAGTCTTATAGTAATTTGATATTCCATGTTTTGTTGATATCCATGGGAGACCTGCCCTTTTCTGAATAGAAATGGAAGAGGAGTGGATCGGGGAGTTGGAACAGAGGAGGGGTAGGGGTAGGAGTAGGGTCCAGTAGGAGAGGAGGGAGGTGAAACTGTGGCCAGGATGTAAAATAAATAAGTTAAAAAATGTGAAATAAAATTCCTACTCAACAGCTACCAAAACTTGATTTCTTGGGAGTGGGATGAGAAATCTATATTTGCAACAGCTCTCTCATGGTGCAGATGGAGGTCAGAGGACAGCTGCATAGGTTGGTTCTCTTCGTCTCCCTTTATATGAGTTCTGGGGATTGAACTCAGATCTTCAGGCTTACTCAGAAAGTGCTGATGTTTGCTGAATCATTTGCTGCTTTATTTTTATCTTCTAACCTCCACGTGCATCATGTCATACACACACACACACACACACACACACTCACTCACTCACTCACTCACTCACTCACCATTCCTGCACACACAGGCACAGATAAACATCTTCAGAAAACAAAAAGGCAGATAAAGAAGTTTTGGTCTCAGTGATCCTTAGGCTAGAACCATGAGATACTTATTATACAGCTTATCCAGCAACACCTTGGCATCTTAGTTCACCTGGAATTTATATTAGCAGGTGGGCACCAAGCTCTGCCTTTGTCAGGACGTATGTTGGGTAGGAAAACGCTGTTCATTTGGTTTGGGAACTGGGCAAAGATCCAGAACTGGGGCATACTATCAGGCACCTGTCGGTCTCGGAGGAAAGCTTGGAGGAGTTCAGGAGCCATTGAGAAGTAAGCCACTTCCAAGAATTTCCCCTAGTTCTCTTCCCTTTGTGATTTATAGCAGAAGACTGTATTGCCATGAAATTCTGAGAAGTGGGAGGTATGCACACATTTCTAATTAAAACCTAGGCACTGGTTTTGCTCTATGTTTTTTGTTGTTATTTGATTTTCCCCTGTGACAGAGAAATGAGACAGAGTACTATATACACACATCTGTTTTTATTTTTTAAAAAGATGTATTGTATTTTTAATTGTGTGTTTGTGTGTCTGTATGGGATGTGTGTGTGTGTGTGTGTGTGTGTGTGTGTGTGTGTGTAACAGGTTAAGACAGGGCCAGAGAGGACAGGAGGACGTGAGACTGACTGACAAGTCTTTGGCGAAGGAAAGACAAGTCAAAGTGAGAACTCTCCCATTGGTCAGGCAGGGTGGCTGTAGTTCTGGTATTTTCATGGACATATGATTGGTGTGTCTGAATGTCCCATGGACATTCAGAAAAATTGTGTGTGTGTGTGTGTGTGTGTGTGTGTGTGTGTGTGTTTGTGCAGTTCCTGAAGAGTCCAGAAGAGGACATTGGATCCTCCTGGAGCTAGAGATACAGGCATTTGTCAGCTGCTTGACAATTTTTGCTGGGAAACAAAAATCAAGTCTTCTGTAAAAGCAGTATGTACTCTTAACTACCAGACCACCTCTCCAGTCCCTGCACATACATTTCTTGAAATTCCGTGCAGACCTAGAAACTTTCAGTAAGGTTTCAGCATAAGAAGGAAAAGACCTCAGTGTCTGCCTAGATGCGATGTGCCTTCTCACATCTCTCCCTTAATAGACACAGTGTACGCTACGGAGAGCAAAGTGTAATTTTAAGAACCTTGTAATTCTTTACAAATTAACACAGCAGATGGTGTTTATGGGAGCCACATAGTGAGAAATATTTGGGACGATGTGAGACATGTGTTCCAGAGTGCTTAGTTTAGTTTTGAACCATCATGCTGAAAAAAAAAATGCACTTTGCCTCATAAAGTTTTCATTGGTTCCAAGGGGGGAGGAAATGACCCAAGAGATGGTTCTCTCACAGTCCAGACTCCAAAATTCTCACTGAGCCCTTGACTCACTGGTGTTCACACAGAGCTCTGTGGTGACTCCTTATCAGGGGATGGTAGTCTGCTAGGGTGGTGCTGGAGCTGGGGAACAACTAGGACTTCATGCCTGACTTTTGAATGGCCTTAGGACATTGAGGACAGGCTTGGGCCTCAGTAAACCAACGATGGTGCACAGCAGCTGTAGATGGAGGCTTGCAAGTTTGCAAATAGTTGAAATGTATATTTAATTGTTTTAGCTTTGCATGTAAACTGAAAAGAAAGCATTGCTCTGTTCTGTCATAGTGATATTATGTGACTCATAACTTGGACCTGCACAATCCTTTCAAGCAGCAATGGTCATTGGGTTGGTGGGGAGAAGAGGAGGGAAAGAAGGTTTTGGAATAGGTGAAAACAGGGCCAGAGAGAAGACAGGAGGAAGTGAGACTAACATGTCTTTGGCAAAGGAAAGGCAAGTCTGAGAGTGAGACCTCTCCCATTGATCAGTCAGGATGAATGTAGTTCTAGTATGTTCATGGAGATATTATTGGGGTCCTATGGAAATTCAGAAAATACCTGACACTCCTATACTTTGTATATCTTCTCTTCACAGTCACCTACAAGCAACACTTAGCTTTATTGGGAACCACAGATATCCTTCAGTGATCCTTAAACACTTGTCTCATTCAGGGCTCTTAAAAGCACCATTGCATCAAATCAGTTTGCATTTGGTACTCAATGTCTTCATGTTTACCTGTTTCCACCTCTTACAATTTTGACGAATGTTGTTCACTTGCTGTCTTTGTCCCTCCAATGGTATGTACATCCCAATTCCAGGCATGCGCACAAGACTTTGCTTTTGAGGAATTTCCATCTTCTTGCTAGGATAGGTTTTGAGTAGGGAAGGAAGAGAATGAGGACAGAGAATGCAGACAGAGAGCATAGACAGAGTGTGTAAACAGAGTGTGGGAGGCAGAAATAGTGTTATGCTTCTATTGGAGGAGACACAGTTCATCCTTAATCACACTGCTGCAGGAGAGTGGCCAGTCTCACCAATGCCAAGTCCATATCATGTAATCATTTCTGAATGGTTAGAATATTGGTTAAGTTGCTTATGCCTGTTACATACTCAGGTGTACATAGCTACACATCATCCTGATTTTCTTAGCATCTACTTGACTGAGATACTGTGTCAAAGCTTCAGAGTTCAAGCAGATGTAGATGGGGGATATTTTCCTGTCATTGGGCTCTCGTGCCTCTTCTTGGAAAAAAAGGGGTATTTCACACAAGTTTTTGTACACTACATAATCCCTTTTACTTTATTACTTTTCTTTTACAATTTCATGCATGCATGCAAAAGTATGTATATATTTACTGAGTTTGAGGAAAATTTCAGGCCCCATTACCCTCTCCTATCTACCTTTTATATAACTGAAATCCTTCTTTTTAACTCTCCTACTTTCTTTTTCTCTTCCTCTTCTCCCTCCTCCTCCTTCTCCCTTCTTCTTCTCCACTCCTTTCTCCTCCTTTTCCTTCTTCTTCTTTTGAATCATAGACACTCAGTGGAGAGTGGCACCTCTCCCATACATGATGAAATGGTGATGGGATCTCATCCTGATCTTGTCCAGGTAGCCACAGGTGCAGTCAGGTATGTCATACTGTTTTTCAGGACTCATCCCCACCCTCTGGCTCTGACATTCTTCCCATTCCCTCTTCTGCAGTGTTCACTGAGTCTTCATAGGGGTGAAACAGATGTTCTATTTAAGGCCAAGAGCTCCATAGTCATCTCTTCCCCACATTTTCACCAGTTGTGAGTCTCTCTATTAACCACTGCCCACTGAAAAAAAGGCTGAGAGCAGCACTAGTCCATGGGTATAAAATCTAGTGTTTAGAAGGCTGATTGACCCAATTTTCCCTTAGCAAAACAACCTTAGTAGGTTCTCCTCTAAAGCCTGTGAACTCCCCAGTGTTGGCTTCTTGATGAGATTTACAGTTCTAGGCAAAGTTTCTTTCCTTTAGAAAGCGTTCCCAATTAGAAAGAGACAACACACGATCTTTCTGATATTGTTTACACGTTTTACATATCATGGAATCTGAAATTCAATGAATATTGCAGGAGATTTTACACAATGTATAATTACCTATGCTGCAAATCACTGTAAACATGGACTAAATAGCAGAAATAGCTGTAGATATGCAGGGGAGGCTGATTGTCTGTGAATTGAGAGGGCAGGATAGGGTGATGGAGGAGTTATGAAGTGAACTAGCTCCTGATATGTCTGTAAATGTGGTTCAGGATAGCCAAGGCTGAGGTCTCCACATAAGCCTACCACCCACACATTAAGCCTGAATATTTCTAACTTTCCTATGAGCTCTCACCAATGTGGATCCAGTTATTGATAATAATAAATATGAATTTATTATTTATTTGGTAGAAATTGCCAAACTCCAGGGATCTTTTAGGTGTTGACAGCTTTAACTATATCTTAGTGGCTTGGGGAAAATGCACTTTAAAATGAAACAAAACTTTAAATTTCATTGAACTGTTAATATTTACTCAGTGTGTGTGTGTGTGTGTGTGTGTGTGTGTGTGTGTGTGTGTGTACATGAGCACGTGCACGCACATGATCGCACATCAAATCAATGGGAGTTTGTACTTGGCCTTGACTGCTTTCATTTCAGCTGTGAAGATGAAATGGCATCTTTTAGCAGTTTTCATGATTCACACTCTTGCAGGCACAGAAGGGATATATAGTTAATTAACCCAGGCTTTTAGCAATCACGAAAGTTTGGGGGTGACCCAGTGAAAAATATCTTTTATGCAGAGTTGCCTGGCAATTTATCAGCGACGATGACACCTGTGTTGATAAAATAAATCAAGGAGCATAAATTGAAACACTGCACAGGTGCGAATCATATACTTCCTATGGCTTTGAGCAGCAACTTGTGAAGTAGTGAAATTTATTTTTAGGATTCCATATTTTCCAAAACACCCATTAATGCCTTTCCTACCCATTTCCTATCCCCAGGTGCCTGTTGGAGCCATCCATCTTTCTATCTATACCAGAGTATTTCCTAAGTACTTCTGATGAGTTTTCTACTGATTCCTGGGGAGAAACTCAGTTATTCTTGACCTACAAAAAGCTTGTCTTCTTTTCTGCAGTCACACAAAAACTTGTTAAATAATGTTTGATCGAATATTAATTTCTCCATTATTCGATGCAGTACCTAATTGAAGAATTCACTCAGAAGAGCATACAACCTTTGTGGGCTGGATGGATATAGAAAGACTCTTGTGGAGAGGGGCTATTGAGTTCTTCTCAGCTTCCCTCTCAGCCACACATCTCTTTCTGTGGTGCCTGTTTCTGACATTCCACAATCAGTTCCAGGGTTACCTTCTACCGCTTTCTAAATCTTAAAATAAAATCTCCTCCTTCTTAATGGTTCTGTCCTGCAGTGTACAAACCTTTGGTTCATTCTCACAGGTTTGGATGTTACAACTTTATCCCTTAGCCAGGGATCCTTGGTTGACACCCAGAAAGAAAAACCAGAGTTCTGTTAGTATAAGATCATGTATACTGTGATGGAAGGGTGGAAACAATCACAGTCTATCTCCTGTGCACATCATCTGATTTGTGTATGGGCTGATGCTGCAGTACAGATGTCCTGGGCTTCAAATGGCTAGAGTAGTGATGTTTCAACTTTAACACGCTGTGAAAGTGATGTACATTAAGAAGAAATTGTACTTCAGATTTCTCATTTTTCTGCTAGAGGCTGTCTATACTTGATTTGGAATTCTTACCATGCTGGGCAATGGTGACAAGCCACAGTTTCCTGTCATGTGATCATGACAGTTATCTGTAGCGCACTGTAACTCTAAGCTAAAACAATCAGTATATCAAATGTATTGTTTGCTTACAATGCTTTCAAGTTATAGTGACTTTATCAGTACACAGTTCTCTCATAACTTGAGGATTATCTGTACTAATGAGTAGGACCTAAGGGTCTCTTAAATACGTTTCTTTGATATCCTTATATTATGTATTTATGGTTCTTTGAGCATTGACAAGGTCTAGCAGAGAAGGTCAGAAGATACATCACTATTTCTCTTTCCACCTTTATCTCCTACCCTCCACCCTCTATAACTTCAGGGTCCAGGAAAGCTTGCCATTGGGTGATGTGGTCAGATGATGGATTTTCTTTGTGGCCTTTTCTCGACTTCACCCAATCTAAAGAGATACTGCATCTTTCTTTTTCAAGACAAATGTTCTTAGCTAGTAAAAAGGAAATATTTAAAAAGATCCACATACTCAGACAATGATTTATATACTGCATAAAGGTATTATGAAATGCTCAAGATTCTATAAATAATGGGGCTATTTGTAATAACAATATGATTTCTATATGTGGGGTTTGAGGGTAGGTGGGCGACCTTCCAAATATGATAGGGTGACTGCTGGATCAATAGATAATTTTTTCCTCCTCCCTCCTGTTGTCTAAATCATAGGTTTAAATGACAGCAGAACGTGTTGCAGGTAGAATTAAGGGCACAGTATTGTTTTTTTGCCATTCTGATGATTTGGACTTTTACTTCTTTCAAATGACAATTTAAAAGAACAATTTGACTGGGCATTTGATTAGCCTCTAACACAGTCATGCTATAAGAGTCACTGCTATACAGTATTTCGAATATTCCTTGTATATTCAGTTTCAGTTTTGAGGGAAAGGACATGTATTTTATGTAAACATATATATGTGTATATATAATCCTATGGCCGTGCTTGGCATATTTATATACCCTCCAATATGGCCATGTGATCCTGTGGCTCTGATGAGCATACTCCTTGGTAGATTTGTGCTCTTAGGACTTCTATGAATGAACCCCTTTCATTTCATTCCTTCTGTATTCATTCCCTTCCCATTGCATATTACTTGTATGCAATGAAATGTTTGAAGTATGCAGAGTGAATGGAATGAGAATACCCTTGAAAGAATTACTAACTTTTAGAGATTTGAAAGTTAAGATTTCTTAACATTGTGCTGCATAGATCATGAAGTTAGTGTCAGTTATGTGTCCTTTACCATGTCAATGTCTATGTATTATATACATCTTCAGGATTTTCAAGAGTGATGTGTGTATCATCCATCTAATCTATTCAGAGAGAAGTTTAACAACAACTATTATTATTATCATTTTATAAGCAGAGGTTCAGGCAGCTCAGGTCGGTCTCTGAGCTGCTCTGTAGCTAAGGATGACCTTGAACTGGTAATCTCCTTGTTTCCCATGCTTGAGTACTAAGGAAGACAGGTGTGCACCATGGTGCATGGCTTATGTAGGGACCCAACATAGGGAGCTGTACACTGCAGACAAGAACCCTAACCCAGTACACTCTATTGTCAACCTGAAACAAGAGCATTGCCCTTTATTTTGTAAGGCAACAGGTAGTATGATAAAAGATCATTGAAATGAAGTATTGTACTTTACCTGAAGACTAAAATCTTCAGACTCCAGTGAGTGGCACAACTCTTTTGGTTAGAATGAAACTGGTTCGGAAAGTCTTCTCAATATCTGATGCCTTGACAAATTGGACTGGAGCTGAGGCAATCAAGACAAATTTTCTGAAAATCCAAATCAGGAAATGTATTCTCTTTGTGCTCGTCAATTCAAGCCATGGATCCACCGTAGATGTGTTTGTAAAATAACATTCTAAGTCTAAAACAAATAGAGTTCTATAAACAAGCACTTCCCTAGCACAGCAGATGGTCACTAGGAAAGGCACCCACAGCAGTGTGGGAGAGTACTTGGAATGTTGTCTTCTTTTAATAATGACACTTAGTAAATGGTATCTCTACAGCAGGTAAAGATAAAGAAGATGGACTGGTGAGATGGCTCAGTGGATAAAGCACTTACCATGCAAGCAAGAGAATCAGAGTTCTAATCCTTACCACCCAAGTAAATGTGAGGTGGCTATAACAGTCCAGCTTGTAATCCTAACACTTGAGGGACAGAGATGGGATCTGTGCTGTAAGCTTGCTAGCCAAACTAACCACATTGGCAAGCTGTGTGTTCAGTGAAAAAAGACACCTAATGACAACCTCTGTGCTCCACACATGTACACACATACTCATATACATGTGCATACATATATTCCCCCACATATGCCAACAAACAAACACACATGCCAAAACACTACATACACAAAACAAAATGTGTTCAAGATAAAGTGAGAACAGGTCCAAGAATATAGTGCAAAAGAGTAAAGGGGAAAACACCTCAAAATTATGTTTTATTAATTGCCTTTGAAGAGAAAAACATGAAGTTTAATAATCACAGAGTTTTATTTACTTTGAAGCAGGGTCTCCTGTAGCCCAATCTGGTGAGGAACTTCGTATGCAGCTGAATATGATCTTGATCTTCGCATTGCTTCTGCCTCCCATTACAGCCATACATTACCCCATGTCTGGCCTCTGGTTTCTCAACACATTCTCTTATTTATTCATCTATTAATTAATTAATTAATTAATTAATTAATTCTTTCATTTATTTATTTATTTATTTACTTATTTATTTATGTATTTACTTACTTACTTATTTATTATGCCCAATATACTCACCTAATTACTCCAAATACAGTTAAAAAACTTTTGTTGTTTTATGTACATTGACATCATGATTGATCATCTAGCTAATTTATTAAGAAGGCAAGGCATATATTATGCTTATGCTATATATTGTACCTGAAAGAAAATAGACATTAAAAGTAAGGTGCATCAATAACTTAAGATCAGAGACTAGTCCACAGTTGGCTGGCATTAGCCGGCAAGTCTGTCAGACTCTTTGAGTGAATGGTAGTCATAACAGAGGGGAGCACAACACAACAGTTTTCAAATCTCTCTGTAGCTGCCTTATTTGAGGACCGGGTACAGCCCAGGCAAGGGCCCTACCACTGAGCTATGTCTGAAACCCTCATTTTGCTTTTTATTTTTAAAGTTTCATTAACTTGTTTTATGTGTATGGATGTTTTGCTTGCATGTATGTTTATGTACCATATGTGTATCAAGTACCTTCAGAGGCTGGAAGAGACCATTGAATCCCCTGGAACTGGAATTACAGACAGTTGTGAACTGCCATGTGGGTACTGGGAGTTGAAACTGGGTCCTCTGCAAGAAGAGATAATGCTCTTGACTACTGAACCATCTCTGGAGTCCCTACTACTTATTTTTAGACAGGGGCTCATCAAATTGTCCAGACTGGCCTTAAACTCACTTGTAAACTATGATTGTCCTTACCAGTTTTCCTTCTGTTATGGTTAGTCTTAACAGTCAAATTGACACAATCTTGAATCACCTGCAAGAGAGTCTCAATGAAAATCCATTGTCCAAATCAGTTTGTCCTGTGGTCATGTCTGTGGAAGATCATCTCGGTTCTGGATAATGTTAATTGATGTGGAAAGACCCACGTGAATGTAGCTAGCACCATTTTCTCTAATAGACTCAGGACTGAATGAAAAGGAGAGTGGAAAGAGCCCTGGAAAGCATGCATCCATGTTCATCTCTGCCTGCTCTTAACTATGGATGTGCTGAGATTAGGTACTACAAGAACCTCTTGCCTTGAAGTCCCCACAACAATGGACTGTCCCCTGGAATTATGAACTAAAATAAACTGTTTCTCCTCTAAGTTACCTTTTGTCAAGACATCTTATCAAAGCAACAGAAAGGCAACTAAAATACTCCTTCCCAAGCATGTGGCACCATAGGCATATACCTCCAGGTCTGGCTTAAAACTCTTATTTGCTGTGCAAATCTGAGTGTTGAGAGGCAATCACTGTTTCCTACATGTAAACTTTATTTCAAGAATCCAAGTTTACAAAGGGACAGTTAATTTGCTATCCTGGTCAGTGGCTCGGATCTCCCAAACTCTAGTACTTTCTTTAAAAAGCCATAGCTCTTGGGTCTAGGGAGATTTGTCACCAGTCAAGAGCCCCTACAACTCTTGCAGAGGACCTGAATTTGGTTCTCAACACCAGAAGTGATTGGACAACACCTATAATTTACGTTCCACGGGATCTGACGCCCTCTGCTGACCTTCACAGGCACCTGCATCCCCATACCTTTCACACATACACAACTAAACACAAGCTAGCGATTTTCTCTTAGAATTTTATTTTATGCAGCCCATGCCCACCTTCACGTCTGGATTGCCTTCAGCCAAGGACTTGAAGGCTAAAGAAATCCAGAGTTGGAAATATTACACCAGCAGAATCTTGACAAGACTGGAGTGGAAAACTGATGTCACCAGACTTCCCTAGGTTTGCAGGTTAAAATACAGTCAGCAATACTCATGTTGGAAGGACGCTCTCTTGAAAATAATCCCCATTGCTAGTCAGAGTCATCCCTTCTTTTCATGCAGTAAAGGATGGCTTTTTCTATTCACTGTCCTCTCAGAGTCCATCTTGTCATTTGTCTCTTCCTGCCACTCAAAACGCTCCTCCTCTTCCTGTTCTCCCCTAACCCAGGGCTGATGGTCTAGCTGGTGTCCTCTATAGAGTTCTGTCTTAGGTTTGGGGACTTCATAGTGCATCTACTTACCTACCACCTCAAGGAGCTCACTGTCACCCATATTGTTAACCTCATATTCTAGTCAACTCGTTAGTATGAGAGGCTTTCTGAGAAGAGGGAACCTTAACGTTCCCTATAAATGTGCCTCCTACAGTGATCCTGCCTGACAATTGTGTGTCTGACATTCAGATTATTGAAGGCACATGGGAAACACATGTTGCCTTCTGTTTACAGAAAGGAACAGCCAAGCCTCTCATGCATGTCTGTAACAACGCCAGTCACACTTAAGCACTGATGTTACCTCTGGGTGTAGAGGTACATCATTCAGCATGTAAAATTACAGAACACCAAGCCAAACCAGAATTTTAGATAATGATTATTTTTTATTTTTTTATTGCAAAAACATACTTCATTTTTTATTGTTGTTGTTGTTGTTGAAAGGGTATCTTGCCCAGGATAACCTTGGACTTGCCATGCAGCTGAGGATAATCTTGAATTTTTGCTCTTCCTGCCCTACCTCCTAAGTGTGAGATTATAGATAAATGCAGTGACACCTACTAGTTTACGCATGGTTGCGAATGGATCCTGGGGCCTTATGCCTGCTTGGCAAGCATTTTACCCACTGAGCAACATTCCCAATGTTTCCCCATAGAAATTTTTTTTTCCACTGGAAGTCGTTTTATTGCTATGTTCATTTAGCACTATAATAGTGGGTTCCCCCTAGGGTCCATGACCCATCTAGTCTCCAGTTCTTGGCCTCATTAACATTGTCAGATACGGATTCCATCTCACGGAGAGGCTTTCAATCCAATAAACAGTGGTTGATGACTTCTGTAACATCTGTACCACTAGTGCGCCAGTGGGCAGATGTTGCAGGCAGGTTGCTATTTCCCTAGTTTTTAAAGCAGGAAATATCTGGCGCAGGGCTTGCTCCAGTGGCCCTATCCTAAATCATGCCTTGTCAAATTTAACATTATCTGATGCAGGGCTTGCTCCAGTGGTCTTGTCCTAAACCATGCCTTGTCAGATTTGTCTTAATTTAAATTTTGTATCTATTTTACTCTGCATGGCTTGCTTCTCCTTTTGCTTTCATTCTGCTGTCTTTAGATTAAAGAGTGCATTAGACTATTGATCTTGATCAGTGAGTTCTTTCATGGCTCCCTTAGTCTTGCAGCCATAGGCCAGTGCATTAATTCCCAACCCTAGTTTCATGACTTGTCTCCAGTGTCATTTTTCTCATTGGTGAAAAGAGGATAAAGATGTATCACTAACAGAATAAGGGGATCCCAGTGTCTGGCACTGACTCATATTCACTAATTAGTTCCTGTAGCCAAGATATTGTAATTCATTTTATTTTTTAAAGTCATTAATTTTTTTTTGAGGTGTGGTGGTAGTGGTTGGTGGTAGTAGTGGTTGTTGTTGGTGGAGTGTGTGTGTGTGTGTGTGTGTGTGTGTGTGTGTATTCATGAATGTGGACATTAGTATACCACAGTGAGTGTGTGGATGTCAGAGGACAATCTAAGGTTTTGGTCCTTACTGACCACTTTGTTTGATACAGTGTCTTTTTTTTCCCTCTTTTCATTCACACTGCATATGCCAGATTAGCTACCCTGTTACCTTCCAGGCATTTTCCTGTGTCCACCTCAAATCTTCCCATAGGGGCTCTGGGATTACAGATAAATGTGCTACCACATCTAGCTTTACTTTGCTTCAAGGAATTTTTCACTCCGCTTCTCACATTTGCCAAGCAAGTGCTCCACCCATGGAACCATCTCACCCACCCACTCCCCACCCCCCACCCCTGTGCCCTAGTCCATCTTTTAACAAATTGCCATTCTGTTTTTCTAGCCACAATGTAAAACTAACTTGTAACTTTTATTATTTATTTATTTGATTGTCTATTTTTGAGACAGGGTCTCAATGTGTAGAATAGGCTGGCCTGGAATTAACAGAAATCTTCCTGTCTCTGTCTCCCAACTGCTGGGATTAATTTTGTGCACCACCACACACAGCAATTTTGACTTTTTGAGTACGATTTTACTATTCTAATAAATGGAGATGAAATGGGAGAAATATGGTTCTCCGAAAGACAATAGTGGTTCACACCTTACCCAAAGGACCCAGTATCTTTATGGTAAACATCCTGTTTGCAAAATAATGAAAGAGGAAGAGTGGCCTCTGGCTGTTGAACTAGTATCCATCTGATTATTGGAAAGCTGGATGCTAGGGGCACTCATGCTTAATATGACCACATTCCTCTGTTTTCAGGAAGGTCAAACTACCCATTCTTCTTCATACACTTTTCTTTTCTTGCAGCTATTTGTGGGCTGATATTTCAAAGTTGTAAAATGTTAGCCTCTTTATTTCAATCTCTTCTACCAGCCACCTCAATGTGTGCATCTGAAAGAGTTTGTGTGTGTGTGTGTGTGTGTGTGTGTAGAGTGTAGAAGGAAGGGTTTGCAGAACAACTAAAAATATGCACACATATACCCTGATGTTTGACTTTTCAATGAAAACCCTGCAAAGCTATGCATCACATATTTGTTAGAAGAGCTGGCTTAATGAAGCAAGTAGCAGAAAAAAAAAGTGGCTGTTTTCAGCCCAGCTTGTAATTCCAATGCCTATGTGTCTGTATGGGCGACAAGTATCAAGGTTTTTGTTTTTTGTCTTTGTTTTGTTTTGTTTTGTTTTTTGTCTTTTTATGGAAAGAGAACCCTCATGTGCCTGATACATGGTCATTTCTCTTCTCTAAACAGATCATCTGTTAGGCAGAATGTTGTCACTTAGGATCTCACTCATTTTTTACTTAACTATGGGGCTTTGTGAGATTATGTACAGATGGGGTACGGAGCAAGAGATGTCTTGCCCCTAGGAATGCAAACAAACAAACAAACAAACAAATAAATAAATAAATAAATAACTTTATAGGGTGTTAGACTGAAGTTTGGGTGATTTAATAGCTTTCACACATCTCTTTGAAAATGATTGCCTCTTGTGTAGGAGATGGCGCACCTGCAGTGTTCGTAGAACTTTGAATCCATGGGAATCTTGTTGCTGTAAAAACAAAACAAAACAGAGCTGTGGAGGACTGGCAAGATGGCTCAGCAGGTGGAGGTGCCTGCTCTCAGGCCCGATGACCTAAGTTCGATTTCTGAAACCCACATAGTAGAAGAGAACTGACTTCTTCTTGTCTTCTGTCCTCTACATGGCAGCCCAAATTAAGCCCTACCCACCCCCAACCCCACACACAAATAAATGAAATAGATATATAAAAAAAATCCTAACTTTTAAAAATAGAAGTAATGCAGATTCTCTTTATTTGGTTTTCCTTGTCCTTTCTATAGCCATCAGGGAAATGGAAAAATCAACACAAGACTAGTGAAATTTTAAGTGAATAGTTTATTGAAGTGTTGTTTATTCTATTCTTTTTGCTTCTCCAACTATATGTTGGAGTCATAAGGAAAGATTTACTAATGATCACAGCTGTGAGTTGCTTATGGCTATGTTTGGCACCTCTTCTGCTTTGTAGAACAGAGATTAGAAGTTCTTAATTTTCTAGAAAGGCATTTCTCCCAATCTCGGTACAAAACCTGTAATGTGGTCTTGGAAATATTGGCATAAAATTTTTCATTTTGACAACAGAAAATTTGTTTTTAAGCTTTTCTGTTGTACGTATGTGGTATGTATACATATATGCATGTTCTCGTGTATGCACACGTGTGTGTGCAGGTATATTTGCACATTGCATATTAGGAGTTTTCCTATCTTATTCTCTAATTTAATCATTGAGGCAGGGTCTCTCACCTGAACCCAGAACTCAGTGATACACTAGTCCCACTCGTCAGTGTGTTCCAGGGAAATCCCTGTCTCAGCTTTCAGACTGCTGGAATTACAGGTGGGTTGCTGCCCTGCCCTGTCATTTATGTGGGCTCTCTGGATACACACTCTGGTGCTCAGGCTGTGCCAATGTCAAGTACTTCATTTACTCAGTCTTCTCCCCAGGTCCTGTGAATTCTTCGTAAAAAACATTTATTTGTTTTCTGTTTTATAAGCATGATTACATAATCAAGAATCCCATTATATTTGTCTTTGCAATCAAAAGCAAAACACATTTTGTATTATGTACTTTATCCATAAATGGCCGGAGAGGAAGAAAATGGATTTGAAGGGAGTTGAACATGGATGTAGCTATCCTGAGAACCTACTGATTTTTAAAATTTCAATTTGTATTTCAGAAAAATAATTTTAGTCACCTATCCATGTTCATCCATGTATACTTAAACAAATGTTTTGTTTTGCTTTTAATTAGTTGGATTTTGCAACTTAAGTATTTTCCTGAATTGTCTTAAACATGTAATGTCCTTGATACTCAATTTTGTAAACCAGAAATGTTTTTTTTTTTTTCTCAACAGACTGGAAGAAAAGAAAAAGGAGACCCTCTCAATATTGCAATTGACAAGATGACCAAGAAAACAAGAGATCTGAGGAGACAGGTATAGTTTTCTTTCTATTTTTACCACAAGAACTTTGTGATGGTTTTTCAGAATGCTTCTTTCCAGGCTAGCATTTTAGAGCTCACTAATTCAGGTGACTATTTGTCATCTCATCTCCATAGACATTAGACAGACAGACAACTATTAGCAATTAGAAAACTGCTGAGCCAACAGATGAGCTAACTGCAAGACACATGATGTTTATAACCCAAAAGGCAGCCTTCAGTGAGCAGGCATGATCTCGGATAGGACCTTGAATTCTCCACTGCGGACGTTTGGTTTTTAGTTTCTGAATCCAGATAGGCCAGGAGGGCTTTCACTGATTTATGAGAGTTCTTACCAAACATCCAAGGTGTTGAATAATGTACTAGATTGCTAATGTTTAATAAGAAATAAAACTCTTAATACAATGGTTTCACTGAGGTCTAAGACATAATGTATTCCACTAAAGATGTAGTCAGCATTTATACCAGATTTTTTTTTTTTGGGGGGTGAAGCGAAGCTCAGAACTAAAATAAGAGTTTGTGGCATGGACTAAATGGCCTTTGATATCATTAGTCTGATGGCTCCACCTTTTTTTTTTTTTTTTTTTTAGGGGAAATCTTATCTTGGGGATAGAGGTGGTTTTCTCATGGCAAATGTTTTATGAACACTAACCAATATTGACTTTGAAGTTTTTTGGTTTTGTTTTTAATTATGGAAATAGTTTATAATGATTAAATGGTATATTTAATAGATAAGTTTTCATTATTCCTAGGTATTTTCTAAGGTTTTTTGTTTGTTTATTTTTAATGAAAAAATACATTTAATCAGTGGTTCTCAATTTTTCTAATACTGTGACCCTTTAATCCAGTTCCTCATGTTGTGGTGGCCCCCAATAAAATTATTTTGCTGCTACTTCATAACTGTAATTTTGCTACTGTTATGAATCATAATGTAAATATCTATCTGATATGCTATCCCAAAGGGGTCATGACCCACAGGTTGAGAACCACTGATTTAAGAAGACTCAGTTGACTCTTGAGATGCTCTGAGAACATCAAAGCCCAGGTTCTGACAGGCTATGGACCTCTTGTATTCCTCTTTTGCTGACATCCCACTGGTATCAAAAGACCACACAAGTCACCCCAGAACACAGGGTGTGCACACATGTCTCAAAATAGGCTTTTCCTAGAAATCTGGATTCTGATCTTAAGTGGTATATTTAATATTTGATTTAAAAATAGTTGTTTTGGAGCTAGAGAGATGGTTTAGTGGTTAAGAGTACCTGCTGCTCTTGCAGAACACAGGTTTGATTCCCAGCACCCACATGACTGCACACAGCCATCTGTAATTCTAATTCTGGGGGGATTTGATGGTGTCCTCTTTTGACCGCTACAGTTACCAGACAAACATGTGGTACAGACATATGTACAGGCAAAATACCCATATACATGAAATATAATAAAGTTTTTAAAAATTATTTTAAGCTTGCATGAATGTAGATTGTTTTGTTTTGTAATTTTGAGATAAGCTCTCATCATATGGCTCTGGTTGGCTTGGGACTCACTATATAGAACAGGCTGGCCTTGAATTTAGAGTTCAGTTTTCCTCTGCTTCCCCAGTGCTGGTATTAAAGCTGTGTACCACATTACCCAGCCTGCTGTGTAAATATTATATGCTATACACATTCCTCATTATACCCTTTATTATCTCTTTTCTTGCCTCTCACTTGTTCCATTAGCCCCCTTTGCCCTCTTAGATAGTTTTATATGTACTTTCCCCTCCCCTCTTTCTCATGCCCACATGTGATTTTATGTATGCATATAAAAATCTAGGAACCACTAATGAGAAAGAACATGCTATTTTCCTTTCTGAGACTGACTCAATTTACTTTATATGGTTATGTCCTGTTTCCTCCATCACTGGAAGCATTTTTGTATTTTCTCATGTTGGACCCTACTTTACTTGGTAGTTTGCTCTATCTAGAAGAGATTATTCCCCACATTTTTATCTCCCTGGCACATACACTTTGAGTCCTGCCTAAAGACCATCCTATCTCCCTCCAGCAGCTTTTGCATATGCCTGCCTTCATCACTAAGTCCATTGTGTTAGTCAGCTAGCATGAACTACTGCCGAAGGCAGCACCTGCTCTGCCTTCTGCAGCTGTGGAAAGGCTAGATTAGTACAGCTGCATCTACCATTCCCTTCTGTAGTACACCAAGCAGAGTCAGGATCATCATGGAACCAGGAGTGGAATGGCTACAGAGAGTCCTAGATGTGTTGGAAACCAGAACACAGCTTCATTGGTTACTTCTCTCAACTAAAGTAGTTAGTTGCTGGGACCAACTACTTTCCAGGAAGTAATTTAAAAGAAGAGAGATTTCTTTCAGCTTCTCGGAAGGTACATAGTGCATTATGGTAGGAAGGTTAAGATCTTGGAGGGTGAAGCTGCTTGATTGTGTCTAGATGGATCAAGAAGCAGAGACTGGGTAGAAAGCAGAGTGGGCTGAGAACCTTAAACTGCACCCCCCTCCCACAGAGACCCATTTCCTCAACTGAGGAGCTACTTCCTAATGATTTGTGTATATAACTCCCTAGACCAGCATCAGCAACTGGGGGTCAAGCACAGAAGCGCTTGAGCCTGAAAGAGACTTTTTTCACCCCTTTTCTTGAAAATAAATTTTTTTCCCTCACATAGTACATCTGTTTTCCCCTCTCACCACTTCTACCAGCTCCTCCTCACTTCTCCTCCCCTCCACATCCATCCTCTTTCTGTCTGTCTTTAGAAAACAAATAGGTTTCTAAGGAATAATATTAAAACAAAATATAATACAATATAGTAAGATGAAACACAACCTAACTCATCAGAAGTAGACAAAACAAACAAACAAAAGGAAAAGAGCCCAAGAGAAAGCATAAGAAAGCCCAGAGACCTACTTGTTTGCACTCTCAGGAATCCCATGCAATTACTAACCTTGAACCATTAATATAAACGCAGGGGACCTGGAGCAAACCAGTGCAGGCCCTGTGCTTGCTGCCTCGGTCTCTTTGAGTTCATCTGAGATTTGACCATGTTGATTTAGAGGGCCTTGTTCTCCTGGTGTGCTCCACCCCCTACAGCTCTTACACTTCTGCCTCCTCTCTCCAGGGTTTCCCTGAGCCCTGAGGGGAGGGATTGGATGGAGCCATCCCCTTTATGGCTGAGTGTTTCAAGGTTTATGAGAGATATTTTCCCATGCAAACCACAGCACTACAGTTCTGCTTGGGAGCTTCTGGGATGTCACCAGGATGTTTCAGGAAGGAAGTCATGCTTCAAATAATACCCTCCACAAGACAGAACTCTCTTACTTCTAGAATCTGAAGACTTTCACTTGCCAGTTAACAAAATCTTTTATGGACAACATTTCCTTTTTGTTGTTGTTTATCCTTTTTTCTTTGAAATAAGGCATAATAAAAGATTGCCCCTTTGTGTGTTAGTAATATCAGATAGAGAAAAGGTTCTGCCTAACCTTCCCTATAGTATCAACTGTCCATATCCTATCTGGTATGAGATGATGTGGTTAATAGGAATTAGGAAGTTAATGAAAAAACCACTGAGTTAGAATAGATATCTCGACTCAGGTTGTAGCATGACTTTAGATTCCCTGTTTTGGTGCCCCGCCCCCCACCGCTTCTCTTCTGCTTTGAGACAATTTCACTTGTAGCCCAGTCTAGCTTTGAAGTTCCGGCAATCCTCTTCCCTCAGCTTCTGAGCATTAGGATTATAAGTGCCAGCCAGCATGCCTGGCTCTAGAGTTGCCATCTCTTGATTTTCTCCTCTTGTGAAGTGAGGAGCCAAACTCAATCTGAAGGATCTCTTTGAGCTACATAAAATTGTGTGAATCCAAGGAATGTATTCATTCATTTCCTGTGCCAGAGGTCCTAAGGGATAATAATCAGCTTTTAGAAGCATGGACAGGGATTGCCTTTGCTCAGACTCTGGAACAGACTATCAACATGTGCTCCTACCTCCCTGATTTTTTGGTTCTAATAGGGATTTAGGTTTTACGTTCAGGAGCCAGCTCCTTAGTTCTCTCCATTTAGAGACTTAGAGGTCATTTCCCCTGCCCTGCCGCCAATTTATTAAGAAGGAGTGGTGAGAGAATTCCCAGAGTTGTCTTTCAGCAGAAGAGAATAGTAGAATTTGAATGACTCTGAGATGAGCCTCCTGGAGAGCTACATTCAGGGTGGTAGGCAAAGCAGCACTGTTTCCATGCCTGTCAGTCGCCCTCCCCACATTTGCAGGAATGAGGATAACAGGATTGTTTCATGGTATTAAGACGCAGCAGTAATAGCATAATATCCCACCACATCTGTGGATTTGGTTCAAACACCTTTCTCTTTCTTAATCTGTCTTTCTTGGACTAAAATGGTCCCCATCTGTCAGTTCCGTGGCTACCCATATGTTGGGATATTTTTGTCTTTCTTCCCATCCTTTCTGTCTCTCCACATTTACCTGTACGGCACAAAACATTCACTGATCTAAATTGAAGCTCGATTTGGATGGAATATGCAGTGACTAATTTGCCTGGCTCAGCTGAGCTCCCCCGCCCCTTGGATTTGGGCAGTTAGAGGCCGGAGGTATGGCTCAGCAGTGAAGAATGCTCCCAGCAGCTCTTCCCAGTATTCATGTCAGGCCACTCACAATCCCCTGTAACTCAAGCTCCAGGGGTTCTGACACCCTTTTCTGCTCTTTATGGGCACCTGTGTATGTGTGGCATGCACTCACACAGACAGACACATACAAAAACACAAAGAAAATGAAATAAATCTTAAAATTAAAAAAAAAAGATGTAGGTAGTTAATAGGATTGAAAACAGTTTCCCTTAGGTGTCAAATGCAATAATGTCTGCATGCATATTCTCTGCTGGTGAGATTCTTTCAGTTGTAGATAAACTTGTTTGATAAGAGATTAGAAAGAAGAGCCCCCAATGACCCAGGACCATGTCCATGGACACATGCGTTCGGCGTTCTTTGTTACCGGGAGCACACCAGAGATGGCCACTCAGACATAGCTTATAGCTAATTGAAAATCTTTATTCCAGCCAACTAGGACTCAAGTGTAGCCCTGAGCATTTAGACCAAGGGGCTTTTAAAGGCAAAAACCACATCCTGGTATCTTGCTCTGGGGCTGCAGCAGAAGGTCTGCACATGCAGGCAGTTTAACAGAAGCTAAAATAAGTTAGCTGGGGTATCTTGGCCTCAGATCCTAGAATAGAGTTGAGTAATTTTCCATAAGATTCTCCATCAAAGAGATTAAATTCTAGTTAAACCTGAAATGGCCTCAGCAAGAATACAAGATAGAAGAAGAAGCTCTGCACTATCTTGCCCTGTCACACCTTGATGTGGTATTTCAAGAAATCAAATCTGATAGAGAGGAAATGAGGAAATAAAAGATGGTAGTTAACAATGAGACTTCTACCAACTTACATGACTTCCCACTCTTTGAGTCTCTTACACTTCCTCTTAGCCCTTGGGAAGATCCCTTTAGAAGGGTGATCTTGGAACCTTCCAAAGTTCCACTTACTCAAAATAAATAAAGTCAATCACAATCCTTATCTTAGATGTCCCTAATTAGGAACATGGAGTTAGATTTGTAGACCCTTAAAAAAAATCAAAAGTCTTCAATAAAATAGATCTTTGTTGAAGTAGAATTTTCAAGTAAGTAGAAACCCTCTCTTGAGGCCACATTTTCCAAAGGAATCGAGTCACATACTGTGGGAAAGGTCATAGGAACACAAGGGTGTCACCTTAAACTGATTGACCTAGATCCATCTTGCCATTTGAAATCCTTGACAGAAGGCAGTAGTAGAGCGAAATTCTCTTAGGAGTGTTTTCTGTGGAATGAAAAAAAATGGATTTATGAGACTATGACTGTCAACTCTGAGCAGTTATGTTCTATTTTTAGAGCTGTGGGCACAATGGGCCCCATGTCTGGGCCATTATCCCAGCTGTGATTCTGGAACCAGTCTGGAAGCAATGCTTTTGGCTTACTCCATGTCTGGGCAGAGAGATGCCTCAAAGTCCACCCTTCACTCACATGGGGACCTAGATGGTGACTGCCTGCTGCACCTGCCTATTGTTCTTTAACACACAACCTGTGAACACCTTTCAATCTGTCCTATGTATACAAGGACACTAGTTTATTGAGGTGATCATTTTGATTCTTTTATTAGTTTTTTATTCAAAGTTGATGAACAAATTAGGACCCAAGATATCCCTAATAAATAGTAACCATAATATTAAAAGCTAATTTAACTGCTCTTATTCCTCAAACCAATCAAGAACTTACTTTTTGATCGTTAGGTTCCTGCTTGGTTTAGAGAGCAGTTTGCAAGATTCAGTTCTTTACTTCCCCCATCTGAATCTCAGGGATCAAACTCAGGTTGTGAGGCTTGGCAGCAAGTGCCTTTACCTCCTGAACCATCTCAAGGGCTGGCTCAAGAACTGAATTCTATGCTTTCACCCTCATGATCTGTGAGAAAGGTCTCACAAATAAAATGCAGTGAGGATCAACTTGATAAAAGTTTCAATTTTGCTGTTAAAATAAAACTATTTTCAGTAACACAGATTCATGTGTAGGATACTTTCATATTGAGATAATTACTGCATGGGATGGTAATATAACAAAGAATTAAGAGTGTCCAAAGAAAACACACCACATGTGTCAGAAGGTCCATTTGTCTCTGAAGACCCTACAATTACAATAGAGTTTTCTTGATGCTTCTGTTGCTTCCTGAGAGAAGACCTCAGGCTGACAGTAGACCATCATCAGTGAGTATTTGCAAAGTCTACAAAGAATGTAGACTGACTTAGCTGACATATGTACAGACTTTACCATGTGCTGGTTCATTCCATGGACTGACCACATTTATAGTTCTAACACTAGATGAGTGAGGCAAAAAGATGGTCACTGTGTGTGTCCACTTTACAGATAAGGACACAGAGCCAATCAGCACAGCCATAGATACATGGAGTGTGTGTGTGGTATTTCCGGCTTACACAGTGTGGCTGTCACCTAGCTCATAACCTTTATCACATCCCAGTTCTCAATAGGAGTAATGCATGCAAGTATGGCAACCCATATTCTAATTTACTCCGAGGGGCACTTGGGAGGTAAAGGAAGGGAGGGAGGGAAAGAAGGAAAGAGGAGAGAGAGAGAAAAACACAGACAGAGAGGTGCTTTATGAGTTTATTTTTTTTCCATACTGGAGATTAAAGACAGGACCCCCAGTCCTATTACTACTACTACTACTACTACTTTTTATTTAAAGATAGGTCTTAGGCAGTTACTCAGACTGGCTTTGAACTTACTGTGTAACCTAGGCTGGCCTTGAACTTGTGGTCATTCAGCTTGTCTCCCAAGTAGCTGGGATTGGGGCCTATGCTAGCAGGCCCAGCTGCCCTGTGGTTTTCAACAGCATCTTCACCACAGGAGGATTTGTGGTGACATGTATCCACTGTAGACAGAAAATAAGAAATCTGTGTTGGATGGCAGAAGCTGGTTCTTATCTACTTCCACCCCTTGGTTTTAGCATTATGGCTCACTACAGCCTCTTGAAAAGGTGCTGTTCTGTTTAGGTGTCTGGTTTTTTGGTTAGTGAATTACAGACATTCTAAAGCATTTACAGTAAACAGGAATGTTAAAGCATTCACTTCTTTTTCTCACATCTCCCTTAGTGGGGCCAATTATTTTTAGATTCATTGTCAGGAAACATTTGAAAATTATTTCTGGATCTAAGTGTGTATTTCTTCCTACAGAGATGAGGCTATGTCTAAGGCTATAGCAACAAGACAAGTTGGCTCCATGATTTCTTCTAAATGCTAAAGTTTGCGATTTTGCACTGAGACCTTGTCACAGCTAAGAATCCCCAGGGATTTGGTCCTTAGGTCAGAGTCTTACCTCACTGTGGAAGCATGGAGATCAGAAATGATCGTACAGTAAAAAAGATGTGGAATATAAAAATAAGCAATACAGACATAGCTAAGCACCAGAAACCAGAATGAAAAATGGTAAGAACAGAGCAGGATAGATACGAGGTTTCAATAACACAGACAAGAGTCATGTGGGAGGAACTCTTCATTAAGAATTAGGTATTCTGGCCACTCTTTCATTGGGAAAACTGTGATAAAAAACATTCCTACACATTAGCACACCAAATACTTTCTTCTTTGTTTTTTGACACAAGGTCTTACTATGTAGCACAGACCAACCTTGAACTGGCAATCTTCCTGCCTCAGGCCCAGGAGTGCTAGATTGTAGACATGCACCACCATCATTATAAGCTACCGCACATATGTTATCTCCAACTCTAGGGTATATGATTGAATCAATTGGAAATAGCTTTGTAGATACTGTGTAGGCAACTCCTTGGCAAGTGCTGTCTACTTCATGAGGTGGTTTAGTTTATTTCTGTGATCCTGTAGAAGGTAAACGGCTCAGATCTAGGGGGACACCAGCTCGACTCCTCTCTCCCTATCAAGTCTTGATCTAAGGGAAAGCTTAGCATTCTGACCCATGACTCAGCGTATTCTGCTGAGAGAAAACTGAGTTGCATATGCATGAACAGGAAAAGGTTGTGGAGTGGGTCTTCAATGGCTGAGTTGCTGTGTTCTGCTAATTCCTGCAATTGAGGTGAAATGGGAAGGGAAGGGGATCAGAACAGTCATTGAGTCCAAAACACAATGTAGAAGATGTCTGTATTTAGTCTAACCTCCAGCACTTGCTCCTATTTTAGACAAGAATGCTGCTGCAGTTCCTAAATTGTTCACTCATCAAATGCTACACTAAGCACTTTACCTAGAGTCTATTTGTTCCTTGGCTTACCTTACATATTCACCTAAACAGCAAATGGTTGACTCCATTGTGGGGGATTTTAATTTCACCCAAGCTGTGCTGAAGCTGGACACACCTGGAATCCTAGTACCAGGGAGACTAATCAGGTAGGACTGTTGAATTTGAAGACAGTTTTGGGGATATGTAATGGGACAAAGGCTAAAACAAATAAACAAAAACCGAAAGCCTCTGTCACAACAAGCACTCCCAGTAACTTCAGATGTTCAGTTTTTTAAAAATATTATCTGTCTGTCTGTCTGTCTGTTGGTCTATCTATCTATCTACCTATCTATCTATCTATCATCTATCTATCTATCTATCTATCTATCTATCTATCTATCTATCTATCTACCTATCTATCCAGTGTGTGTGTGTGTGTGTGTGTGTGTGTGTGTGTGTGTGTGAGAGAGAGAGAGAGAGAGAGAGAGAGAGAGA
>CABHPH010150934.1:55570-83928 GCA_902168325.1 Peromyscus nudipes | reverse complement strand
AAAAAAAAAACCATAGAGGATAAAGTGTTCCCTTTAACATGTGCTGCTGTCTTTCATAAATAAGGCCCTTCATTGAAAGATAAAGTCCAGCTGGTCAAGGAAGAAGTTGGCACCATTTCTCCCTAACAGTCAATACCAACATTCCATTCAACTGTGGATGTTATTTCCAGCTGCATGAGAATTCAAGGGCAGCAAACTAAACATTCATAGAACTGGACCTAATCAAGTGCAATCTACGGTAAACCTGAATGGTTGGGGATAAGAATTAAATTCAGGTAATACATTCATCTGTAAAACACAGTTGTTGTGGATTTTTTTCCCCAACATCTTGTTTGTTGTTTTTAAAAAAGATTTATTCATTAATTTATTTTATTTATTTATTCATTAATGTATTTTATCTTTACAGGTGCTCTGTCAGCATGCATGTCTACATACCATAAGAGGGCATCAGGTTCCATTATAGATGGTTGTGAGCCACCAGATGGGTGCTGGGGATCAATTCTCTGCAACAAGTGCTCTAAAGTGCTGAGCCATCTCTCCAGCCCCTCAACTGTTTTTATATACAGGCTATTTGGCTTTTAATTCCCTGAAATTGTCTTAATATTTTATTTAACATATACATATGCAGAATCAGGGATTCATGTGTACATGTGTGTATATATTTCCTCTTCTTCCTACATATATATGTATATATATGTCAGTAAATTGAAAAATGAAGACTTTGAAAACTTGCTTTTTATGGACATCTTGGAAGCACATTAATGAAATTATAAGAACAATGAATGCCCCATTTCTGCATATACTTTCTTTTCCCTGAAACCTTTGAACTTTGAGAATAAAAATAGCACTAATGATATCATAGAGCCCAACCATTTCCTCTTCTGCATTTCCTCAAAACCTTTAAAGCAGGACATGAAATCCAGCTCATTTAAAAGCTTCCATTGTCTGACTTCAACACAGCTTCTCTTCTAGATTTCATGAACACCCCCACACATCTCCTAAGGTCTGGGGTCCTACTAAACTATGTTTTTTAAGCAGAGAAAGCCTATGAAAAATGGAAACATCTTAATAAGAAGCATAACTGCATTTCGTGTATCTGAGAATATAGATTTGAACTTTAAAGCAACAATATGCCTCTGATGTCTTCAGGAGTTTTGCATAGTCTAAGCTAATTTTTCCAACATGTTCTTAGGAGACTCAGATATAAATCATCAGTCCAATAAAAAAACCATGGCTGTTTACAAAGCAGCTGGAATTGGACTAGGGTTAGTTTCAAGTTATGTCATCATAAAGAAAACTAACAAACTGACGGTGTATTTTTGGTGTATAAAGGAAAGGTCTCTCTTTAAATACAAATACTGACACCAGAACTACAATTTTACACTATAATGCATATGCCATTTTTTGGCAAAGAACTAAAATGGCTTTGGAAAAAGTAGAGTATCAAAGTACATACAGCATAGGATCTCAATCAGGTTTAAAACAGTACCTTTAAGTGGGGAGGGGAAGGATGGGCAACAGGATCTCACTACTCAGTGGACTTGGAACTCAGATCAGAGAGCCACCTGCCTCTGCCTCCCAAGTGCTGGAATTAAACATGTGCACCACCACACCTGGCCCCAAAACAATGCATATTCTTACCACAAATATGAACTCGGAAAACTGACAGAAAGCATTTAAATCGACTTCCAAATACATGTCTAACATACTAAAGATCATGAAATTAAGAAACAAAAAAAAGCATACAAAATATACTGCAAGAACAATTACAATTTTAATGTAAACTGTGTAATATTCAGCATAAAAACTGTTGTAAGATGTGTGTGGTGACACGTTAACACATGCCTAAGAATCCAAAATCAGGTGGTAGAGGCAGAAGAATCCAGAGTTTGAGACCAGACTGGGCTGGCTATATAAGAGAATGTTGTGGAGAAAAAAAAGAAAGAAAAACGTACCTCACAACAAAGGCAGCAACAAATTTCAGAAGAAGAGATTCCACAGCAAGAGCTGGTGGTCTTGAATCAACCCATGGGCAGATTTCAGAGTGAAGAGCTGCCGGTTACACAGATCCTAGGCTCACTTTACAAGCCCAACCCTCAAGTTCTTTAAAAGTCACAAAACAGTGTCTATAATGTTAACTATTCCACACACACAAAATTAATTACCTAAGTTTTTTAAAAGGCCCTCAGTTATATCTACTTGCCAATGCTACTGCACAATATCAGTAAATATACACATAGAAACAAAACCATCCTAGTTAGGGGTTGGGGAGACGGCTCAGTGACTAAGAACACAATTGGTTCATCCAGGGAATTGAGGTTTGGTTCCCAGCACTCACACGGTGGCTCACAACCTCTGTAATTCCAGTTCCAGAGGCTCTTAATTGTGCCTAGCTCCCATGGGCAACAGGCAAGCACATGGTACACTCACACTCATGAAGGTAAACACTCATGTACATAAAATAGAAACACATAAATCTTTTCTTTTAAATGTCCTAGTTAAAGTAAGAATATCTCTAGGTGGACATAGTTCTTTATTCACTTAAAATATTAACAGTGGACATTTATTATTTCTTATTTGGTAAGTAAATGCTACCAACTATTTTGGTTTTTTAAATAAAATAGCCAGAATTCTGTAGTCTTTCTAAGTCTGTCAAACATACAGATATAGATATATAGCTGTAAAGATACAGATTTATAAGATATAACTGTAAGTACAGACATATAGTTATAGATACAGATATATACAGACAGACATAGATATAAATACAGATATCCTATCAGCTACATAAACACTAAGAAACTCTGGGATTCCAGTGAATAAAGGAATACATGAAGATTAGTTTAAAATAGGGATTGATTGTGTCCCTATCAATGATCAAGACTACACGAGGACTGTGTGAACACAGCATGGTTTAATAAAGCCTGTTGACAAAGCCTGAGCAAGCACAATGAACAGAATACAGGGGGTGCCAACAACAGTTTTCCATTTCTGAAGTTCTAGTAAACTTCCCCATGCTCCTCCCCCAAGTTCTTCTTTTAAAGAACTTCTCATTTCCACACAAATGTTCATTTTTATGTGCATGATGACAAACCTGCCATGACTGTTTTGGCTACTTTTCTGTTGACAGTCACTGATTTTTGAAACATACACCTCTATCCATCGAAACCACAAGGCTCTATTTGGAGATGATCTGCTGTAGTTACAGATTCACTTTACAAACACAAAACAAAGTTCTCAGGCTGATGACAGGGTTCTGTGGGTAAAAGTGCCTGCTGCATCAGCCTCACAATCTGAGTTCAATCCCTAGAAACTGTGGAAAAAGAAAACTGACTCCCTAACACTGTCTGTCTGTCTCTGTCTCTGTGTCTGTCTCTCTGACGCACACGTGCACGCGCACATACACACACCACATACACACACCACATACATTAAAATTTCTCTGGTTAAAGCTAATCAAGTCGGCTATCTTATTAATGATGGATTTATTAATGATGAATTCAACTAAAGGAGATATTACTAAAGCCTCAAAATAGACAGCCAAGGTTGGAGTGGGTGCAAAGAAGTTAACAAATTAAATGAAAATATCCAATCAAATTGTCTCCTGATATCCCTTCTACACTATACAGGCTAGGAAGTCTTTCTTCACGCCTTTGCAGCTGGTATACCTCTACCAAGCAAGGAAGGTGGCAGCCAGCAGGAAGAGAGCTGCTTTTCTAAGGGATCTTTCCTGGATGTCACTGTAGACTGGGTAAACTTCATCTTTCCCCAAACTGTGACCCAGCTAACACCCTGTAATAAATCTCTCCTAGTATTAGCCTAAATGAATACTGCTGTCCACAGAGAAAAGCACAACTTAAGGATGGCACTAAAGAGGAAAGCCAATCATTAAACAACTAGACTTTACCCCGAATACAACCTCTACAGAGGGCAGGTAGGAGAGCACCAGCAAATTCTAGATTAGACATCTGCACCAACTGTCTTAGGAGATTACTTTTCAAACTCAAACAATAAACAAGATCAAGACTTATACAGGTACAGAATTACTTGTTTGGCGTTCAGCAAAGACATCTAGATTGTGTCATTTGATCAAACTCAACATCACCCAAATCCCTGCTAGTCTGCCAGTGGGAAATACGCCAGCGTATTTGAAGGGATGGTAACTTTCAATTATGCTATTTTTGGTATGGCTTCAATCTAGTCTTGTAGCTTTCTAATTATTGGGGGTATAAAATACCCCTGGAACTAAATGAGACTATGCCTAGCATCTGACAGGGATTTTTTAAATAGCCGAATGTGAATAGCTGTAGAAACAACACATAGATATTATGATTTGACTACATTACAGTGTTGTTCAAGAACAGGTATATGTTCTGAGACTTGTGACCTTTAGTGATTTCATTGTGCAAATATCGTCCAGTGTGCTTACACAAACTTAAATCCGATAGCTTATCATGCAACTAGGCTGTATGTGATTGTATACATGGTACAGATACTCCTAGGGCATGGTGTTCAAAACAACATGAAGCGAACAGTCATTTATTATCAAGTATTATGGACATAATTGTTTGTTCTATATTTTGAATGACTGGAAGCATAAACAGTGTGATTACACCAGCTCTGCAACACACACATGTTGCTACGATGTCACCAGACAATAGGAGTTTAGTTTAGCATCTTATGATACCACACGGCATTGATGAAAGAGGGATGGCCTGGGCTAGCTGATCACTTAAAAGCAATCAAAACTTTTCACTTATTCATTCATTCAAAGCTACATATATGACAGGTTGAAATCCTATACATGCAGGCCAAGAGCACAACAGTTAAAAAGACAAGCATGCAGCTCACTTTCCAGGGGGAAAGAGTGAAAATAGACAAGAGAAGGGAGGGAGAGACACAAATGTCGAAATACCACATGATGGTGAGTACCACACAAGAAAAGGTGACTCCAGAGCAAACGCACTGGTGAACCAGGGACACTTCCCTAAGGGCACTCATACTGAATCTAAGTCAAAAGAAAGCACAAATCAGGAGGGTATTCCAGGACAGGCTTCGAGAAGGGCCTTGAAGCAGAAAAAAAGCCAGACAAATTTAAGGGTCTAAAAGCAGCCAGAGAGATTGAGGCAGATTGAACAGAGGGCACATCCAGGAAAAGGCTGGAGAGGCCACTGAGGGTCAGGTCACATGGGTCAGGTTACGTGGAGCCGTGGTTCTCAACCCTGGCTGCTGCTGCAATTTAAAATACTCAAGTCAGGCATCACCTCACATCAGTTACTTCAGTCTCTCTGATGGTATGTTCTGAACTGGGAAGTTTTGAAGATCCTTAAGTGGTTCCAATAGGCAACCTCACTGAAAGAGGGCTTATGAACCAGAGTAAACCCCCACCCTCTTATTCTAAAACAATGGGAAACTATTTTAAGTTATAAGCAGGGAAATGACAGCGTCTGATTTACATTCTTAGAAGGTCATCACTCCCTTGTGAATGGTTGTGGAGTGCAATACAATCTAATTAATGTCTACAAATGCTCAAGTGACATAAATGATGTGCTCTTCAAGATTATAAAGGAAAATTCCATCTGTCAAATGCATTTTGCATCAAAGTTTCGGTGGATCCAGGGATGGGGGTTAGAATAACAGGCAAGGTCTGTGCTTACGGTGGGTTCTGCACAAAGCAAAGGATGGAAGGCTGACCATGGCTGTTGGCAGTAAAGGGAGTGAGAGGAAATCTAAAACACTTGCCACAGCTTCAAGACTTGACAACTTTTCTTTGACTGGCTTAAGGTATCCCTTATGACACCTTCCTCACAAGACAAAAGCCGTTGTCCCTGAATTTCTCCTCCATGGGGGATCTAGTAAGAAGCTAAACATCTGTTTATTGAGTTGAAAACTGGAACACACTGATGAATTCTGGGGGTTGTTTAGGAGAAAAGTGGGGAGTCTGCCTGAGGAAGCACCAACGAAAGTCTGGCCAAGATTTGAAAACAGCTGGATGAACGAGGAGGGCACCTTTTCCAAGTTGCTCATCTTCCCGCCAATCAGCATCACAGGCATCAATTCTCCTGTGCCAAGACTACCTGACCACAGCTACCTAAATAGGAGCAAGCGCAAGGAAATGAGCAGGAAGCATCCATTCCAAGAGCTGCATAAGATCCTTCTTCACACAGGGTTTTAAACAGTCTACGGCAGCTATCACCTCAAGTCCCAAGAGTCTTCACTCCCAAGTTCCTGGAGACACAAGGTAAGTTCTATGAAGCATTGCCCTTTCCTGTCTGAATCCTTTTTGAATTTACCATGATGGTTCCAATAAAAGGTTTACCTCTCAAACAGCTTAGAAAATCCTATTTTGGCGACAAGATTGACTACCAAATCAGCAATACCTGTGTTCAAAAAGTACTGTAGAACCTGAGTAATTATTAGAATTGGGACAAAGAGAAGAAAGCAAGGTGTTTAGGAATCTTAGAACACAGCTTGAGGTTGTAAAACGGAATGAATGTGTTTATTTCTTATTCTAACAAATGGAACACATTTATACAATAAATAATATGTGCAAACATTAAATGTTAAAGCTATATCCAGGCCAGCGAGATGGATGGCTCAGTGGGTAAAGGAACTCGCCACCAAGTCTGACGACCTGCATTCGATCCCAGGATCTCATGGTAGAAGTAGAGAACCAAGTCCTGGAAGCTGTCCTGACCTCCACTTGTGCTTTGGTGTGCTTACCAATAAATAAATCACTAATTTTCAAAGTCACTGGTTATTTCCTTTTTCATTGTGTTTCTCACAAGGATTTTTTATTCATTTATTTATTCTTATTTTTGAGACAATGTTTTGCTATATATCACAGATTGGCTTAAGAGGGATTCTGTAGATAAACAACTTCATTGACCTCACTAACTTCTGGCAAACTCGCCACCCTTGCAGTAAGGCTTCACTGACTTCAAAATCCTGAAGTCCATTAAGAGATTTCTCTAAGACCTCTAATCAAGATGATCACAAAGCACATTTAAAACAAAAGTGCTAACTAAGGGCTCTGTCCGACACACTGTTACTAATTATATTACTAATACCATTCCACAGAGTATAGAGGACTATATTCCATGTACTACAGGGCACTCATAGTGTCCTGATTCTTAGAGTTAATCCACATACAATGCCTAAATTTGGAGTCTTCTGTCTTCAGGATTATAGGTCACTGAGAATATTAAAGAACCTTTCAGCCACAGTCCCAAACTTGGTAATTCCTTGGTTACTTCATAATGGATTTGGTCTCATTGTGATGATTATTTTTACACACAAGCTCCAAAGATTCTTAGTTTGCTTTTAGAAATTGGAAAAAAAAAATCTCAGGGTAAACCATATTTGTTAAGCTAACATAAAAATGTTTATTACAAAAAAATCTTAATGTACAGCTTTGATTAAGTAAGGCATCAAGTACATACATCAAAAGTAACTAAGGACTCACTCAGGTACCACGCCCCTCCCAATGGCTCCTGGCACAAGGTCAGACCCTGCATGGATCCAAATGGACCCTGTAGGCTAAGGTTCAAGGTCTGCCACAGCATGTATCAGCTCTCAAAAAGCCAGAATCACCGGGTGGTGGTGGCGGTGGCGGCGGAGGAGCACGCCTTTAATCCCAGCACTCGGGAGGCAGAGGCAGGCGGATCTCTGTGAGTTCCAGGCCAGCCTGGTCTCCAAAGTGAGTTCCAGGAAAGGCACAAAGCTACACAGAGAAACCCTGTTTTGAAAAAACAAACAAAACAAAACAAAACAAAACAAAACAAAAAAAAAGCCAGAATCCAGGCCAGCACATCAGCACATCTGCAGACTCATGAACTAGGATTCCATCATCAAACTTACTCGAGGACCTCGCTCAACTGTCCCCCTAGAACCTCTGGTCCTGGAGACTTCAGGAGGGTTTTCACTGACGACATCAGGCTGTAAAAACTGAAGAGGCGTTTGCTTCCTTAAATGTACAAATTCTAATACAGGGGCAAAAAGATGACAATCAGAGACCAGAGGGTCAAAATAGAGAACCACTGACTGACTTAAAGACACTCATCTACAGACACAGCAAACTAAAGAAGTGCAGTGAGGTATAAAAAAAACAGATATGCAAGGAAATGACATTAGGAGAGCTCTGGCATTGCAATATTAGGGGATTTCAATACTCCACTTTTTTAACTGGACAGGGAGAGGCTGGAGACTTGAGTCAGCAGTAAAGGGCACTCACTGGCTGTTCTTGAGAGGATAGCGATTCGATTCCCAGAACCCACATGGCAACTGACAACCATCTGTAACTCCAGTTGCAGGAGATCTTGCCCTCCCTGGCCTCTGTGGGCACCAGTCACACATGTGGTGCATAGATATACACACAGGCAAAACACCACACATATAAAGTCAACATGTCTTTTTAAAATATGGATGTTCGTAAGTTTCCCATGCTCCAGTACACAGTCCCACACCCATGCACATATGTGTAACTCTAACTGGACTTTGTGGGTTAGACACGACCTTAAGAAAGGCATGTCGTGTAGAATATGGGGGAATTGGGGGGGATAAATGGGAGGTAGAACTCATAGTTTGTTGTACACATGCATGACTTTTTAAAAATAAAGAAAAATTTTATAAAAACAAAGGATAGTCATAGAAATAGAAAATCATTGTGAAAACAGCATCTCTGAACAAAATAAACAGACCTAACAGATACACATAGAATTTAAATCCAACAGCAACAGAATATACATTCCTTTCAATCACATATGGACTGCTCCCTAGATGGGTCATGTATTAATTAAGCTATAAAACAAGTTTCACAAAATTTAAGAAGACTGGAATTGGAACTGGAGAGATGGCTCTCTGGTTAAAGCACTGATGGGTGCAGGGATGGATCAGCCATTTAGAGGCTAGGCTCACAAGCAAAAATAAAAGCACTTGCTGCCCCTGAGTTTAGTTCCCAGCATCCACACTGGACAGTTCACGACTACCTAGAACTCTAGCTCCAAGGGATATAATATCCTCTGTGGGTGCATGTGTGCACACACCCACCCACCCACCCCCCACAAATAAAAATGTAAAAAAAAATTTAAATCATACTTTTCTGACTACAATAATATGATACTAGCAAGCAATAATAAGAGAAATATCAGAAATTCAAACATGGTCATGGTAGCTGGAGGGATGGCTTGGTGGTTAAGAGCACTGGCTGCTATTCCAGAGGACCCAAGTTCGATTCCCAGAACCCACATGGTAGTTAACAACTGGCCGTAGCCCAGTTCTAGGGAATCTGAAACCTTTTTCCACCCTCTATGGGCACCAGGTATGAACAAGGTACACAGACATACATGTAGGCAGAACACACATACACACAAAATAATAAAATTTAAATCTGAAAAATATGATTGTGAATAGCCAGTATATCAAGGAATTCAAATGGGCAAAAAAATATCCCGAGACAAACAGAAATGGACATATCACACACTAAAACTTCCAAGTCACATCAGAGCCGGCCTAAGAGGGAAGAAAGTAGCAGCAGACACTTTGGGGGACCTGGGGGAAATGAAGCAGGAAGTGGGGGTGGATGTGATCCTCTTTCATTATATACACATACAAAACTTGAACAGAGTAACTTTTATGACACAGGAAGTAAAAAGAAAGACCTCAGAGAATCAATACTAAAGTTAAGAAGTGGAAACAAGAACTGAATTCAAAGAGAGCCAAAGAAAGGACATTCTAAGGCTCATGGAAATAATAAACGAGAGTAGAAAACACCAAAACTACAGCCAATGCTGACTGCGAAGTTCTGTAAAGTCAAAATTTTCCCTGGATCCACTAAGATGGGGTGGGGGAGAAAATAATGGACAACCAGGAGACTACCGTGAACACTTCTGTACTCCACCTCCATAACTGTACAGATTAGAAAAAAACTGATCTGGAAATAGACAACCTGCCATGAAACAGAAACTGTGATAACCACCAAGTTACTAACTGAGGAAAGCTAGGGATCTAATAACTTGACCAGTAAATACTTCCAAACATTTTGAACAATGTATCAAATACTTCTGAAATGGTTAAAAAAGAAACCCGAAGACCAGAGTGTAGTTCCAATCTTACTTTATAAGGCCAGCATTCCCTGACACCACAGGCAGAGAGAAGCAGTAGAAGATTGAGATTTACAGGCCAATATCCCTGACTGCAGTGAAGGCAAACAGCTTTAACCAAACATTAGCAAGGCATGAAAAGGACTGTACAGTAAGATAAAAGAAATTTATCCAAGACATTTAAGAACAGCCTCCTGAGGACTCAATATACACAATCAATAAAAGTGACACATTATATTAATAAAAATATTGAAATCACATGATCATCTGGAACAAAATCTTTCTTCTTTCATGACAAAGACCAACATCTAACATGCTCAGTAGTGAAAAGATAATGCTATTTCTCTATATTAGGCAAGAATAATCAAAGGCATCTACATCTAAAGAAGTATAATAGCCTGTTTCTAGATGACATAATTATATACAGAAAACCCCAAGACTTCATCTCCTCAAATTATTAGAACAAACAAAATCACAGAGCTGCAGGATACAAAATCAATACACAAAACCCAGCATTTAAGCTTATTAACAAACTATCTGCAACAGTATCACTTATAATAGCATCTCAGAAGACAAGAATAAATTTAAACAAGGACATAAAAGATCAATAAATTGAAAACTATAAAACATTCATGAAATAAATTAGAGACACAAATAAATGAAAAAAATATGTTCAAAGATTAGAATTAAAATGTCCATGCTAATCAAAGTAACCTACAGATCCAATGCAATTCCTATAAAAACTCCAGTGATCTTTATTACAAAATAAGAAAACAGTCCTTATATTCATATGAAATCAGAAAAGACCAAAGTAGCAAAAACCTTGAACAAAACCAATAAAGCTAAACAAACACACTGTCTGATATCAAAAAACACCACAGGCTATAATAATCCAGACAACATGGAGCGGCAATAACCACAGAAAGGCCCATGGAACCAGACACCAAGAAACGCATCCACTTCTGGCCAGTTAGTCTTCAAGGACGATGCCAAGAACTGCAATGGAAACAGTTTCTCCAACAAACAGTCCTGGGGAAATCATGGATCCACGTGTGGGGAGCCGATGAGGATACTGAGGCTTCATCTCACACCACATGGGAAACCAAAATGAACAGAGACAAACATGAAAGAAATGAAACGTGATGCTAACAGAAGAAAGCACTGAGCAAACTCTCTTATACCTGCCTAGACAAGGAAGGTTGGCTTTTTTGCTTTGTTGTTTAACACCAAAAGCAAGAGCAACTAAAATTAAGTTAGATAAATAGGATTGCATTAAACTAAAAAGTCTGTCCATCAATGGGGATAATTGTAGCATGAATCTTAAAAGGTCTTATTAATAAAAACAAACCTGGAGCCAGGTACTGGGGTCAACGCTGGAAGATCAGAGAAGCAGAACAAGCCACAGCCACCTCACCTTGCCAATTCCTCAGCTGATCCTGTTTCCTCAGACTGGAAGCCTCTGTGTCCTTATCCAAATGGATCTCAGCTAAATTGCTGCTAAAAGCTAAAAGCTTAACCAGCTCTAGTTCGTGGTTTTCACACCTTATATACCTTTCTGCTTTCTGCCATCACTTCCTAGGATTAAAGACATGAGTCACCATGCCTGACTGTTTCCAGTGTGGCTTTGAACTCAGAAATCGGGATGGATCTCTGCTTCCCAAGTGATAGGATTAAAGGCGTGTGTGCCACCATTTTCTGGCCTCTATATCTAGTGGCTGTTCTGTTCTCTGACCCCAGATAAGTTTATTAGGGTGCAAGATATATTTGGGGGAACACAATATCACCACAGATAATAGATCCAAGAGATAACCTATCAAAAGGGAGAAATATATGGAAACTACATATCTTAATAAAGGGTTAAATATCAAGATGTATAAGAAATTCAAACCAATACCAACAGAACATAAGAAATATAAGAAAACAGGCAATGGACATAAATAGTTCTTCCTCAAAAGAGGATATACATTGGCCTATGAGTATAGTTCAATGGTCAACATCATAAATCACGAGAAAATGCAAAGCCCCAATAGAATGACTAATATATAAAAGAGAGAGGGAGAAGGAGAATGGGAGAGAGGGAAATACAATGAGAACATGGAGGGAAAAAAGGAACTCTCACACACTGCCCTTGGAAAAGTCGATTAATACAGTTACTATGGAAAAGATGGATGTTCCTCAAAGGGACAAAAATAGAATTACATGATTCAGCAATCCCACTTCTGGGTATGTACCCAAAGGAAGTGAAATCAGCAACTCAAAATAATTTCTACGCTCCTTAATCACTACAGTTTTATTTGTAATAGGATGTGTAACAAACCTCATCCACCAAGAGATGAATACAGAAAATGTGGGATATACACCACAAATCGTATGTAGCCTTTGTAAAGAAGAGAATTCTGTGGGACACAACAACAGGGATGAACCAAGAGGACACTGTGCTAAGTGAAATAGTCAATCACAGAAACACACACATGAAGGCTGGAGAGATGGCTCAGCAACCGAGCGCTTTCTGCTCTTCCAGAGGACAGAGCTTCCATTCCCAGACTCACATCATGGCTCACAATGAATTCAATAGACTCTTTTGGCCTCTACAGACTCCAGGCAGGTACACAGAGCACAGGCACACATACAGACAACCAACCATACAAATAAAAAAAAATGAGGAAATACCTTTAAACACACACACACACACACACTACAATCTTACTTATAAGTAGAAGCTAAAAACATCAAGAGTTTAATGGTTGCTGCTAAGGTCTGAGAGAGAGAGAGAAAATGAGAAGTGTTGATTGGAGGATACAAAGTTTCAGCTAGGCAAGACAAACATGTTCTGGAGATCTACAGTACAGCATGTGATGGCAGATAATCATATTTTACTGTCCACTTTAAATTACTAAGAGAGTAAACCATGTGTTTGCATCACCCCAAACACACAGCTACATGAGGTAATAGATATGCTAGCTAGCTTGGATATAGAAATTATTCCACAATGTATACATATGTTAAAATCTTATAGTACACAATATTAATTCATTCATTTTTATTGTCAATTAAATTTCAAAGATGAGGAAATAAGAACAAAAAAATTAAGCAAAATGGCTAACCATATAAACAGGTAAACAATTTAAAAATGTTTCATATACATAAAATTTTACTATCAAATTAGTATCTTTAAAGGCAAATACAAAGCTTGCTGCCTCTTATTTGTTTTAATGTATATGGGTGTTTTACCTGTATATAAGTCTATATACCGCATGCATGCTTAGTGCCCATGGAGGCCAGATGAGGGCATCAGATCCCCTAGAATAGGAGTTACAGAGGATTGTGAGATGCCATGTGAGTTTTGGGAACTGGACCCAGGTCTTCTGGAAGAGCAGCAAGTGTTCTTAACTGGAAAGCCTTCTCTCCAGCCCCAAATCTGAGGAAATTTTTAAATAATAGTTTTTAAAATTTTATGTGCATGTGTCTACAGAGACCAGAGGGCATCAGATGTACTAGAGATGGAGTTACAGGTAGTTGGAAGCTGCATGATGTGTACACTGAGGACCAAACCCACGTCCTCTGAAAGAGATTTTGGCACACTTAACCACTGAGTCATGTCTCCAGCCTCTCATTGAATTTTAATGAAAACATTATACAGCACAGCCAGCTAACTCAAAATTAACTTTTATAATATATTATAAAGGTTAAATTTTAAGGTACATATTTCATGCATATTTCTAGTTTAAAAGATGATTCAAGTTACATCATCTGATATCCTGCCTTTTCAATATACCACTATAACTACATACTATCTATCATATGATATATACCACTATATATTACATCACATATACTGTCATAGAAATGATCCAAGTGGCTGCAGTGAAAAGCCACACAAAACATGCCATTACACTCAATTTTTGAGACTGTCTGTCATGATGAGAGCCCAAGATGTCACACAACATCTCAAAAAATAAAAAATAAGGCACTCTTGAAACAAACTTTATTTGAAAATGATCATCAATTTATGGAAAGTATATTCCTTTATTTTTTCTGTTTTGTTTATTAAAACCTTGCAAGTTTTTATTTGTTTGTTTGTTCGTTTATTTAGATCTACTGAAAACCCAAGTGTGTGGTACACAACAGCAGCGCTTAGCAGCCGCTGTGGAGAGCATTCCCAGTCAAAGGCTTGTCGCAGTTACCTCTCACCTCAGCGAGCCTGGCTGCTGCCATTGCTTTTAAAGAAGAATGCCCATTCTAGAGGGGAGAAAAATGGCTTACGAATTAATCATCTGAAAGACAGGAAATACCACTTTACTGGCCCACTTCTGAATAACTAGTGGGTTAACCACCAATAACTAGTGGTAAATAACTTCTATCACTAAAAAAATATTAAATCTTGCAAAACTACTGTTGAAAAACATAAGAAAATTGTAATGTTTCGACTGTAATTACTCTATATCCTAACATGAACGTGTTAGTTCCCAGAAGTCAGCTGATCAAAATCATGCTGCTTTTCTCATTAGGGAACACTGTCAGTGGAGAAACTCAATATGTTTGATGAGAAGAATGTTAACAATTGAATAAGCACACTTGTCTACTGATAAACACCAAAACAGATGCTCTTCTACCTAAACACTTTTCAGTTTCCTCACTCTTCAGGAGGAAATATGTTCCTCAGCAAAGCAGACTCAGAATGCCATGCACAGTTGTGTGGTCTAGCCCACTGGCTCTTAATTCAGTTCTACCAAATATCCTCATTTTATAACAATATTCTTCATCACCTGCTTTATAACTTTTAAAAGCCCAGACTGCAATGTGTCTGTCTACACATATAATCTCAAAGGAAAAAAAAATCAAAACAATACCTAAACTTATTAGCAGGAAAAGAATTTGCTAAATACATCCTTCAACAAATATATGGATATAACTATATCCCAAAAACATGATGATAGTCAGATACTTAGAGCTAAGTGTAGAACTACTGTACATATGGAAACCATAAAGACTGATACATGTGTGCTATGTTTATAAGCAAATATTTGGTATGGGAACAGTCTCAGTGATGTGTCATCTTCCAAAATGATCAATTATGTGTGGTGGTTTGAGTGACAATGCCCCCATAGGCCCACATATTTGAATGCTCAGTCACCAAGTGGAACTGTTTGAAAGGGATTAGAAGGATTAGAGGTGTGGACTTGTTGGAGTATGCGTCATCTTATTGGAAGAAGTATGTCACTGGGGATGGGCTATGAGGTTTCAAAAGCCCACAGCAAACCCAGTCTTTCTCTGCCTGCTGCCCAGTGATTAGTATGTAAAGCTCTCAGCTACTCCTCCTGCACTATGCCTGCCTGCTCCCTGCTATCATAATAATGGACTATTCTTTGAAACTGTAAATAAGCCCCCAATTAAACACTTTCTTTTCTAAGAGTTCCCTTGATCATGGTGTATTTTCACAGCAACAGAACAGTGACTAAGACAGTACAGTCAAAGCGTCCTAGTTTGATTTCTAATTCACCATGACCAAAACTAGCTTGGGGAGGAAAGGGTTTATTTCATCTTACATTTCTCAGGTCACAGGTCAACACTGAAGTCAGGACAGGAATTAAAGCAAAAGCCATGGAGGACCACTGCTTCCTTTCCTGCTCTCCACGGCAGCTTGCTCAATTTCTTTTTTCTTTTTTATACAACCCCGGACCACCTACCCAAGGAGTAGCATCACACAGAGTAGACTAGACCTTCCCACAGCAATCATTAATCAAGAAAATGTCACCACAGACTAGCGTACAGGCCAATCTGATGGAGGCATTTTCTCAACTGAGGTTCTCTCTTCCCAGATGACTGACTGCAGCTTGTGTCAAACTGACAAGGAACCAATCAGTACAGCTATTCCCCTCCCCCAATGGCGTCCATGTCCTAAACCTAGAGTCTAGGAATATGCTGCCTTAGATCAATCACCTAAGGAACTCTGAAGGCTGGATCCAATGAAGGACAATCTGGGTGAATACTGTCTTATAATCTGTGTCTTGAAAGTGAAGATTTTTCTCAGCTGTGGACCAGAAAAAGAAACAGCAGAGTAAGAAGAATTTAGAGCCCTCTTCTCGGAAAGAAACTAATGTAGAGCCTTTCAAGAAGGTAGTTCAATTTCTCCATAACTTGAAATATAATAAAGATTTTCTAACCAGGATTTAAAACACAGATTTGATTAAAGAAATTTATCACTTTGTTTTTAACTTTTATATGTAAAAAAAGTAATCATAAAATCAATAGACAAATTAAGAAAATATAAGAAGCCAATACATCTATTAAAAATTCAAAAATTGGGGCTGGAGAGATGACTCAGCAGTTAAGAGTACTGGCTGCTCTTCCAAAGGACCCGGATTCAGTTCCCAGCACCCCCACTGCAGCTCACAACCATCTGAACTCCAGTTCCAGCAGGTCTGGCACCCTCACTGGCCTCCATGGGCACTGCAAGCATATGGTGTACTTACATTCATGCAGGTGAAACATTCATACACATAAAAGAAAAATAAACCTCTTTTTAAAGTTTAGCTTTATTTTTTAAAATGAAAACTTGATACAAAAAATAAGGAGAAATGAGCAAATAAACTACAAAGAAGATCAAAATGGCCCTTAAAATGAGATTAACAATTGTATCTTAATAAAACTCTTACATTAAAAAAACAGAAAAAAATTGCACTTCTGTCCTAAGAAAATTGAAGCTGTACTAAGCTGCGTGTCTGACATTGGGCAAATATCCTGACAGCTTTCTAGTCCAGTGGTCTCGGGGGGAAAATAAGATGGCACAATTCTTCCACAATTCTTTGTCTCAATTTGACGAAGCCTATCCAAAGAAAGCAACCCCACTTCCTGAGAGTGCACTTCCAACAACATGAAAATACAAACAAGGTCATTAGTACCAACTTAGCTTTGAATCACACCTATAAACAACTCAATATTCCATACATAAAAGATGAAGTATGTTCTAGTTCATTTATGGCTGAATCACCTGCAGGTAGGAAAAAGGAAAAAGACAATATTTACAAAAACTAAGATATAATTGCCTTTAGCGTATCGTTTGTATTACTAAAAGGACTGAGGGTGTAGAAACAGAGAGCTTCAGGCTCTCTTTCTGAATTTTCTCTCAGGTGTCGTGGAAGTGACAGAGCTGAACAGCCAGTGTCGCTGCTCTTAGTGGCCAGGTTGAGGCCTTTGGAGGGACAGACAAGGAGAAGACTGCTGGCTAAACAGGGAATCTTAGTATTATCTTGCCAACTATAAAAAGTGGCCAAAAGGTATAAAAGGGAATTAGAAAGAGAAAAAAATAGGTATTAGAAAGAAAAATTGGGCAAATCCCAGGCTGAAAACTGGAAGTTCTGGGGAGCCACCGCTAACGAGGAAGGTTCAACTTCACCAGCAAAGCTTCTATGGAAGAAATGGAGACACACTAACAACAGGAAAAACGTGACAAGGTCCTCCGCAGTTAAAAGCAAAAAACTACCGTTTGTGTGGACACCAGCAAAGACTGCAGCATAGACAGGGGCAGGAAAATAAACAGATGCAGCTCAGTTTATTTTCCGGAATTAATGAGTCAATGGGGACCCCAAAATGTTAATGTGTCCTACACAGTGGCTGTTTTCACTCAAGGTCCATAGATGTGTATGCCCTTAAAATTCAAAGTGACTTTAACTTAGCCTTTAATGCAACTAGCATTTAGAAAGAGGAGATCTCAAAACCTGGTGCATCTAGCTGGGAAGGCAAACAGTGAGCGCTTCTTTGACACCGTGAACTCACGGCCTCAACACTGACAGAGAGTAAGAAGTGAAAGGCTGCCGCCCTGACACATGAACCAGATGATTTGAGATTTCACATCCTAACATAAATTATAGTTTACATACTGCCACAAATCTATTTAAAACCCCCTTTTCCTTCGACTTCATATGAAACGGGCTATAAAGAGTTAAGTCGAAAGAACAGCAAAACTCAGGGATTAGGTGCACCTTTGCACAGATACAAATAACAAGACATCTCATCTCTAGAGACAGATGGGGAGCCGTCACTTGCTCCTACTCAGTTTTCCACATTGAGTCAGACCTCTGAAATGTTTCCATTAATTACGAAAACAAATTGATCCTTTAGTCTCTTAAATTCATTTGTCAGTCCCAAAAGATCAATGAACTTTATTAAAAATATGAACGTGAAAGCAAAATTTTATGCTTGATCTCAAGAGCTTAATTTCTACCATGAAAACCACTTGATTATCAATTAGCAAAATCCACAGACGTCAATACAGTGCTCGGCACAGGCTCTGACACAGTTCACAGAAAGCAGCAATGCACAGAGCAAGAGGACGTTCAAAACAGGTTACGACTTTTCCATTTCTCAAGAATTCTTCCCAAATTCTGTACTTCCAGCAACTGCTCTGCTCCATGCACTTCCTCTGAAGATTAATGAACAGAACAACAAACTGGGACATTTTCAGAATATGTGACTAGTTTGCTCATCTCTAAAACATTTTATATAAGAAATTTCTAAAGTCAATGAACTATGTGCACAGCACAGGCAAACCGACTTTGGGAGAAACCTACATGCCTTCAGTTGTGATCATGATTTCCAGAGAGAAAGGATGATAAAACATGACTAAATGACATCCTGCCACAGAAAGTAAGAGAGACTGGCTTCATAAGTCAGACATGTCTCAGTTACAGTTCCTACAGCCCTGACACCATGGCCAAAATGAACTTGGAGAGGAAAGGGTTTATTTCGTCTTACAGCTTATAGTCCAGCATCGAGGGAAGTCAGGGCAGGAACCTGGAGGCAGGAGCTGATGCAGAGGTCATCGAGGGGTGCTGCTTACTGGCTTGCTCCTCGTGACTTGCTCAGTCTGCTTTCTTAGAGAACCCAGGACCCCCAGCCCAGGGGTGGCACTGCCCAGAGTGAGCAATGCCCTCCCACATCTACCATCAATCAAGAAAATGCCCCCAAAGACTTGGGCAATCTGGAGGCAGGGCATTTTCCCAATTATAGTTCCCTTTGCCATAATGACCTAAGCCTGTGTCAAGTTGCTGTCAAACCAGCCAGCACAACTGACCCCTTGTCAACTTGATACACAAAAGGAACACAGCACTGTTAAATCAGAACTTTCTTTCTTGTTCATCCCCAAGATCTCATAGTAATAAAATATCACATTATAAAACACTCCATCTTCTAAAGTCGCACAGTCTTTAGAAGTTCAGTCTCTTTAAAATATCTAAGTCTCTTCCAGTGTTAAAAGCCTCTCAAAAAAGGAAAGAAAAAAGAAAAAGAAAATCCAAGTCTTTACAATATCCAAAGTTTCTCTAAAATCTCTCTAAAATATTCAATCTCTCTAAAACTCCAAAGTCTCTTTAAAAGTTTAAAATCTCTCACCTGTGGGCTCCTACAAAATCAAACATAAGTTAAATATTTTGTTATTCCAAGTGGGAAGAACCAGGGCACAGTCAAAATTAGACAAAAGTAAACCCAAAATTCAACAGTGTAAAAAGTTCAGTGTTTCTGCACCTCACCCAGCCAGCACAGCAGAGCTGACCTTCTGGGGGGCTGGGGGAGTGCAGGTGAGCTGGCCTGGAGGGCATGGGAGCAGGAGAGCTGGTCCCGCCCTCCCTCCTTAGCCATGTGGTGACATGGATGAGCAAGAGATGCCCTCCCCATCTTACCCCTTGCCACCTATGGCAGGGAGAAGGGCTGTCCCCAGGGGGCACAAGAGCAGGAGAGCTGCAGCACAGGAGCAACTGGGCCCTGTACCTTGCCTGGGGAGCACACTAGAGCTACCCGGTTGGTGAGGGTGCAGGCGAAGTCAGTCCCACGGAGATGAGAGCAGGAGAGCAGCACCTGTGCCCTCCCTCACATGCCATGTGGTGACATGGGTGGGGGAATCAGCTCTCCACTCCCCACCCCTTGCCAATTGCAGCAGGCGGGAGAGCCGGCCTTGGGCGGCAAGAGGACAGAAGAGCTGGCCCTGGCCCTTACTAACTGCAGCAATGGGAGAGTGGGCCATATTCCTCACCTGGGCAAAACAGTAGAGCTGGCCCTGGTGGTTTGAGTGCGTGAGGGAGAGCTGGACCCAAGGGCGTGTGTAGCTAGAGCTTTCCTGCCTGGCCCACAGTCAGGACAAATCTGTGTCACCTGCCAGTCCCACAGCCGCTCAGACCCAACCAAGTAAACACAGAGACTCATATTGCTTATTGACCAATCAGAGCATTTGACATACAGACCATCCCACAGCAGGCGTTGGGGGGGGGGGGGGGGACCATCCCTGCCCCTTGCTGCCTGCTGTACTGGGTGAGCTACCTAGGGCAGTGCTGGAGAGTTTGCCCTGGTGGTGACAATAAGGGAAAGCTGGCAGGCTGGCCAACCCAGGTATATCCCAGGCCCAGAACCAGGGCTATGAGTTAGCCCACGCCAACATCCACCTCATCTATGAACTGCTGGAGCATGTGACGGGGATGGATGGACCTGCAGATCCAAAGCTACAGGATCCCCATGACACAGGACAACAACAGGCTATCCAGGAGTCCCAGTGAGGGCCTAGCATCAACAGAGTAGCAGAAGCCAGAGGCCTCGAGCCAGACCAACGATCCATAGTAAAGAACACTTACAAGTAAAGATGTATGGACTAAGAGGTACACTGTATGACTCACTCTGCCACACTGAAACTTTCTTTTTTGTTGTTGTTTTGTTTTTAGGATATACTTTTAAATTTTGTTTTGCTCTGCGGGGAAGTCAGAAGAGCAGAGGGTGGTGGTGAAGGGTGGGAAGATGAGTAGGATTTGGATGCATCATGTAAAAAAACAAAAAGAATCAATAAAAAGTTGAAAAAAAAGTTCAGTGCTTGACATCAGGGACTCACTCAGGATCCTCTGGACTCCAAAGGGCCCTAGACTGGCTCCCCTTCTCCAGCTCTAGCGTCCCAGGCACACACAGCTTGTCCCCGAGGCTCAGGCCAGCTCCACTCCTCAGCTGCAGCTGTCCTTGGTGGTTGTCCGATGGTACTGACATCTCTAAGGCGCTGGGGTGTCAGCTATAACTGGGCTGTAACCTTCACCAGTGACCTCTTCTGGGCTCAGGGACTAACTTTGGCACAGGGTGCCAAGTCTCAGCCTCTCTCCATAACCCCTTCATTACCTGGGAAACTTACTTGTTACCAAGTTTGGCTGCCAGCACCAGGTACATACAACCTGGGCCCTCTGGACCACAGCTTTTGTGTGCTGTCACTGAGGACACACGCCTAGGTTTAGGATCTTGAATGGCACTGGTCTCTTCCTAATGACTGTTAATTTCTCAGTTGCAGCTGACCAGCATCAACTATTCCAATAAAACAAAAGTTTCACTTCAGTGGTACAGGCCTCTCTCTGGTTAGTCACAGTTTGTCCTTTAGCCCCAGCAGGCCAGAGTCACCGATTCTTAATTTAAAACAGTCAACTGCCCCAGTAGGCTTTAAAGACTCTCAAAACTTCCCTCTGAATGTTCACAGGCCAGGTCTCCACTGTCTGAACTGCTCTTAACATGCTTATCTCCCAACTCCTGCAGAACAGTCCACCAAGCACTGAGTACTCAATGGCTTTTCCAGTCCATGATTCAAATGCCACCACAATCCTCCCCAAAACACAGGCCTATCACAGCAGCACCCCACGATCCAGATACCAACTATTCAGGTAGGGTTTCTATTGCTGTGATAAAACATCATGACCAAAATCAGCCTGGGGAAGAAAAGGTTTATTTCATCTTACATCTTGGAATCTACCATCTGGGAAAGTCTGAGCAGGAACTCAAGGTAGAAACCTGGAGGCGGGAGCTGAAAAAGAGGTCATGGAGTAGTGCTGGTTACTGGCTTACTCCTCATGGCTTACTCAGCCTGCTTTATTACAGCAGCCAGAACCACCAGCCCAGGGATGGCACCACCCACAGTAGACTGGGCCTTCCCACATTAATCATCTATTGAGAAAATGCATCACAGGCATCCCCATGTCAACTGAAGTTCCCTCCTCCAATGTGATCATAGCTGTGTCAAGTTGACATGCCACTATCCAGCACAAGAAGTGTATCAAGAAATAGAATAACCTACCTACTTTAAAAGTTATATCTTCCTATCCACCAACAAACTGAACAGGAAAACAAAAAACATTAATATCATACTTTTATGAGATTAATATTTTAAATCTCCAAAAATAGACAAAAAATATACTCTCAGATTCTAAAACTAATTCTTTCACATGCTAAGGCAAGAATTCAGTAACAGGACACTTTGAGTGGTTTTCCAGGATAGCTAAGGGACCTGAGTTATTATTAGGGAATGTGTTGCTTGTTCTTTCTACAATGGATGGCAGAAGAAAGCATATATAATTTCACAATTAAGACAGAAAGTGTGAAACTATCAGTGAAAACTGACTGCAGAAAGCTGATACACAAAGCAGTGTTTAGAAAAACCCACAAGGTCTACAAAGTCTTTCTGGCTTTATTAGAACAGGGGTTTTACCTTAAAGTTTAAAAATGTTGACACTTTTATAAATAATATTAAGTTCAAAAGATGGTAAGAGCCAATTGTAAGAGGATCTGAGTTTGCTGTGAGCCTCTGTCTCCTAGTAATGTCAGGTGCTGCCGCCCCCATCAAGTCTCACCAAAGGACGCCCAAACATGAGCGGAGCAGGGTGACAACAGGCAGGCTAATGTGGATGGGAAAGCGCAGGATGTTTCAACCTACACAAGACAACTACTACGGAATGCCAAGAGTGGGGGAAATAGTCTTCCCCAGGGAAGTGCACTGATTAATTGTCCAGTACCAAATGGTCAGCCCTGAAAACATCCATAAAAGTATCATTATACAGACTGAAGTTATACTTAGAAATATATATGTGTTAAACATATACATATCTGTGTGTAAAACAATTAATTAAAAAAAAAAGGCCGTGGATTTGAAAGAGAACAAGGAGGGCGAGTTTGGAGGGAGAAAAGGAAAGGGGAAAATGATGAATTATAATCTTAAAAAATAAAAATAAATTTTTAAAAAGAGAGAAAAGATCTTCCTAAAACTGTCCTGTGGCACTTGGGAAGGTAAACTGTTCTAATGTGTATAATCATATGTCACAAAGTGTATCAATTCAGTTTTCCCATGGTATTTGACAGAGAATCTTTTTATTGAACATTAATTAGAAGGGTGTTGGAGACAGGGTGGTGAGACAATAAAGCCACTCTCAAACATCTCTAGGATGAGTTGTGAAGGCTCTGGCCGGATGAACTCACACACTGAAGCAGTGCTCACAGTGACCCTACTAATTTAAAGCTCTTCATCGTAACTCATGTTCTTCAGTTCGTAAACATAGACGTGTGTCTTCAGAGTTCATTTCTCAAGATCATAGAGACTTGCAGCAAACATTAAAATCTTTAAGTCCTGCCGTCAGGTCTTAAATCTCCTATTTTACCTATCTACCTTTAACTGTCTTCCTTGAAATATGGTAATGAGAATTATGTAAAGGAATAGAGACTCAGGTCAGTTCAGAGGACAGGGACAAAATGCTTTAAAGCATAAGAGAGGAATCTTGAACAACATCACTTGTTTGGGAGGATCTTACAAAACATTCTATCATCAAACATCACAACTAACTGTTTCAAATGTCACTTTTCAGAAATAAGACTGCTTGAAGTGTGCTTTGTAATTACCTGTGCATGTGGTGTGTATGCATGTATACTCCACAGTGGATACATGGAATTCAGAAGTTAAGTTTCAGAGACACTTCTCATCTTCTACCTTGCTGAAACTGGGTCCCTGGCTCCCGCCACTGTGAGGCTTACTCCAAGCTGGCTCACAGGGTCCAACCTTTCACATGGGCTCCAGAGAGTGACCACAGGTCCCTGGGTTTGTGAGGCTACCATTTTCACCTGCTGAGCTACCTTCCAAGCCCAAGAACATTTAATATAACCATGTTTAGTATGAAAAATAATTACATCTGGGGCTGGAGAGATGGTTCAGCAATTAAGAACATTTTCTGCTCTTCCAGAGGACCCGGGTTTGATTCCCAGCACCTATATGGAATCCCACAACCATCAATTCCAGGGTATCTGATGCCATCTTCTGGCCTCCTCTGGCACCAGGCACATGTGTAGTACACAGACATACATGCAGGCAAACCATCCATACACATAGAATACAACTTAATAACAAGAAATAATTATGCAGTATAATTAAATAAGGAAATAAGCACCAATGACACTCTGAAATGAAAGTCAATAGTATCACCTTCTCCTCCAATCCTAGCCAAAGAGTGAAAACAGAAACTCTTCTACATTCAGGACACTGCTAACACTTCTAGAACCAAGGGTTGAGGTGTAGCATCACAAAATTATTAGGATAAGAATGTTAGGAGAGAGCATTGCAAAAATGTAAAAAAGCTGGACAAAATGGCATAGGCCTTTAATCCCTACACTTGGCAGAGACAGATGGACCTCTATGAATTTAAGGACTGCCAAAATGACACGGTGGGACCTTGTCTCCAAAAACAAAACAAAACACAAAATTAAAGAAAAAAGTAGGGAATATCACTCCAAGAAATTAGCTATACACTTTCTTTTAAAAAGTAAAAATGTACAATACATACATTCACCAAAATAATCCATTAAAAAATTATTTGGAATAACTGTCATCAATCAGATAAAAGACTTACACACAAAACAGTCAAATACTGCTGGAAGAAACCAAAGTAAATATAAATAAAGGAAAAGGCAATCCTGTTCAACTGCCTGGAGGACTATGGGAGATGAAACATTAACCAGGCTAAGTCACAGAATCAATACTTTTCTCAAAATCTCAATCTCATCTTGAGAAATAAACAGAAAATCCATCCTGAAACTTACACGAAATCTCAAGGGACCCTGACTAACCAATGATCAAGGAAACAAACAGCAGGTAAAGGTCTCATGGTTCTTCATTTAAAAACTCATTCTGAAACTGCAGTGATCCAACAGTGTGGCAATCAATCATGGCAAGGGACATAGACAAGGCTACGAACAGAGACCCAGGAAAGAAACCCTTGTGTACATGATGAACTGATCCTAAACAAATATGCCAAAACTATTCAATGAGAAAACATTTTCAACATTGGTGCTGGGAAAATGCAGTACCTACATGGAAAATATTAAAGTTGGATTAATTAATGAAATTAACTAGAGGCCCAACTTTAAGACCTAAAATGGAAAAAAATCTTAGAAGAAAATGAGGGAATAAAATCACATCATTTGACTTGGCAGCGATTTACTTAAAATAACAGCAAAAACATAAGCAGTAAAGGAAAATGATAATTGGGCTTCAGTACAAAGACTGTTGTGTATGAAGGTACACGGCCAAGAGGGTGAGAAGAAAACCCCAGTACGAGAAAAGAATCTGCCAATCATAGATCTGAGAATGGATTCAATAGCCAGGATGTATAGAGAATGCCTACAGCTCAACAAGCCCAGTTAAACACGTCCGAGTCCCTGGTTGGCGAAGGGGAAACTAATCTGGAGTGTCAGAGGATGGGAAAACCAGTGGGTCCCCCACTGCAGAGCTAAGGGTGGCCAGCAGAGGCTGTCTGTGTGCAAATAAGGAAAGCCCCCAGGAAGACAGCGCCAACACTTGTCCACACAGACCGGACAGCAGCATAAAGCATTGAAAAAGGCTGGGAGGAGGCTCGGTGGGTAAAGTGCTGGCTGTGCCATCAGGGGGAGGTGAATTCAACCCCCCAGAAACCATAAACATCCAGGCGCATCGGCACAGGCTGCAACCCAGAGCAAGAGGAGAAAAGAGGCCATGGGGCTTCCCGGCAAGCCTCACTAGCTAGTTCAGCAGGAGATGCTTCTTCTACAAAGGTGAGTGAAATGGAAGGTGACAGCTGGCATTGATCTCTACTCTCCATCAGTGCTCGCGCACGCGCATACACACACACACACACACACACACACCCCTGCACACAGGCATATGTGCACATACAGATACCAATAAACACTTATGCAGACACCCACATGAACATGTACACAAGCTACATAAAGACACAAACAAAAAAACAGCAATAAAAACCTGCAGTGTGAAGCATCACAAGAGACTTGACGAAGCAGAAGAAAGAATATCAAGAATGGAGGACAAAGGTGGGGAAATCCTACATCTGTACGGTGATAAGGAAAAAACAAGTAACAGTGAGCATGACCACAACCACCCAAGAACTCTGAGCTGAGATCACGATTCCAAACCTACAAATGCACCAATCAGAAGGAGGAGCTGAAATTACCACTAAGAGAGAATGTGTTCAATGAAATTATAGCAGAAAATTTCCAAAACTAGAGAAAAATTAATATTTAAACACAGGAGGCACTGAAAAAAGAAAGAGATATAACCAGAAGAGAAGCTCTCCACAACATAGTGGAATCTTCTAATCCCATCAAACTCCGAAAGACACTTTTCACAGAAGTGGAGAAAAGAATCCTACAAGTCACAGGGAAACACGAAATACCACAAACAGCTAAAGCCACCCTGAGTAGAACATGCCGCAGGCATCACTGTACCTGACCTCAGATGACACTACAGAGTCACAGCAACAAATTCAGCATGGCACTGGCATACTCAAAAGACACGCAGACCAGCAGAATCCTCAAAGAAACCAACACGGGTACAGCCACCTAACTCCTGATTAAAAAAAAAAAAAAAAGTCAGACACCAGAGCAAAGATAGCCTCTTCACAAATAATGCCGGGGAAATTGGATTCCTCAGTAGGAGAATACAGTCGGGTCGGTATCTCTCACCTGAACAAAAATTAATTCAAAATGGGTCAAAGACTTTAATATAAGGCCCCAAACGCTGAAACTGCCAGGGGAAGACAGGCAAAATACTTCAAGACAGACACAAAGCAAGAACTGTCTGAACAAAGACTCCAATAGCACAGGAATACTCCTAAGAACTGGCAAATGGAATCACGTGAAATTAAAGTCCTCTGCACAGCCAAGAGAATAAGCGCCAGGGTGAGAGGACATCGGGAGTAGAGAGAGACCTTCCAGCCACACACCAGGCAGGCAATCAGTATCTAGACTACACAAGGAACAGCAAAAACTCAAAAATCATCTAATCAATAAATAGATTTATAAATTCAACACAGTTCTCAAAACATGAAATGCAAAGAGCCAACAAATCCTTGAAAAGTATTCAACACTTTTAGCCATCAGACAAATGAAAACCAAAACAGTTTCGCAATTCTGTTACCCTCATAAGAATAGCTGTCATTAAACAAACAAACAAGCAAACAAAATAAACCAACAAGTAAGGAAAGATGCCGACAAGGCTGCGGGGAAAGCCCTTCCTCACTGCTGGTGGGATGTAAACTGCTCCACCCACAGTTGGAATCAGTATGGAGTGTCCTCAAAGAACTGAAAATATCTATATTATTCTGTGAGTCACTTGGGTTACCCCAGCAAACCTTTGAAATGAGGAATGTGGTTTTTAGTCTATGGCTTTTGTGCAGAGCACTGTCAGCCGAGTGGCTCAGCTTCCTTTCAGATATATGTGAATGTACATATGTGTATATGTACTTACACTACATTGTTGTGTCTGGTTTTAGGTAAATATAAATTAATGTGGTTCTTTGAGGCCTTACCAAACAACCTTGGTCTTATTTGTCCCTCCTCTTCCTCCCCAGTTGGAGCCCCTTCCCCATTGTTCTCATTTCCTACATCATGTCTCCCACATCCTGCTATTCCCCACCCAACACCCACTACTATCTATGGTTGCTTTATACTTTTCTGTGGTTACTCCATGTTGTATATGCACATCTGAGTATTTTGAGCTATGTACCACCAATCAGAGAGAACATGAGGGATTTGTCTTTCTGGGTCTGCATTACATTGCTCAATATAATTTTTCTAGTTACATCTATTTACCTGCAAATTTCATGATTTCACTTTTCTTTACAGATAAATGGTATCAATGTAGCCCTTGGCTACATCTCAGGTGTTAAGGGAAAGTCCCTATAGCTGAAGACACCACACACTTAGGACACATGACTTGGATGACTTGAGCTGAATCTAATCTGAAAACCTCTTTCCTGTGGTCTAACTTTGATATGCAATACTATGCAAGCTGCCAAGGAGGGAAGCAATTAGACAGTCCTACCCAGGTGGAACACCTTATAAACCACGACAATTGCCAGCATGGCAAGATAACACATTTTTTTCATAAGTAGGACCTATTTTAAAAGTGTGTGTGTGTGTGTGTGTGTGTGTGTG
>CABHPH010150934.1:2812-55470 GCA_902168325.1 Peromyscus nudipes | reverse complement strand
ACCTATGCACAAAATGCTATATTGAAACCCATTACTTTGAATACAAACTTAAAAATTAGAGGACAAAAAACATGCAAGGGGGTTTGAATAGGCCATTCTCCAAAGAAGACAGAAAATGCCAATAAACACAAAAATGTTCAACACTTCAGTCGGGGAATACAAAAGTACGGTGTACAGCCATGTCACACCCACTAGGATGATCATTGTAAAACAAACAAAGGGTGAAATGGACGGTGATGAGACATGGAAGAACTAAATCTCCCACACGCTGCTGCAGGACGGGAGACTTCCTAGGACCCAGCGGTCACACTGCATGAATGACCGGGCAGAACCGACAGCAGCGACTGGGCTCTTTCCCCACTGAGTGCAACAGCAATACTCGCAACCAGAAACCAGAACAATGCAAGTACCATCACCAGAGGACGATGCAATGGTGTGCGTGCAGCAATACTATTCAGCCATGAATGAGTGAGATTCTGCTACGTGCTCCAAGGGTGAACAGGGACAACATTAAATTCAGTAGACTACACAGAAAAAGACAAAAGGCATCGGGTTCCATTTATGTGAAGTATCTAAAACAAGCAAACTTCCAGAGATAGAAAGGGAAATAGAGGTTATCAGGATGTAGGTAAGGATGGAACTTGGGAGTTATTGATTACTGGGATTAGAGTTTCTATTTAAAAAAGAAGAGGAGGAGAGGAGGGCGAGCAGGGGGGGAAGAGGAGGGAGGAGGAGGAAAGGGGGAGGAGGGAAGAAGGAAGACAGTGGAGGAAAGGAAGAGAGGGGAGGAAGAGAGGGAGGAGGATGGGGAGGAAGAGGAGGAGGAAGAGGAAGAAAACAGCGGAAGCAGCAGCAGTAAGTGAGGCTGGTAGGATGGCTCAGCAGGTAAAGGTACCTGCCGCCAACCCAGATGACCCAGTCCAATCCCTGGGACCTACATGGTGGAGGGAGAGAACCAACTCTGCAAGTTGTCCCCTGAACTCCACACATGCACCCACGCACCCACGAAATAAACACATAAATAAACGTAATCAAACTTTTAAAGTGGTGATGGCTTTAGGACACTGTGAGTGTACTTAGTGCCAGTGAATTACATGTACCAAAGTGGCGAATGTTAGGAAGCATGTCTAGTGTAATAATGTAATAATCTATTTCCATTCCCTCTTTCTATAGACATGTGTGACCAAGCGTCTACTCACCCCAGACAGGGCACCAACAGCACACCAAGGTATGCTAAGCACTTGGATTTACTTACATGAACATGAGTGAGGGGTCAGCTATAGAACCATGGCACCTTACTTATGGGCAGCCACGCCACCAAAGAAAATGTCTCCAAGCCCAGGAGCTGTAATGCCTGTATATCTGGGGGGTGGGTGAATGTGCTCTCAAGCAGTTTGTGGCCAGCCCTTGTACAGTCTTGTAAGCCTTCCCTCCTCTCTGAGGGAATGTTAATGGGTTCAACCTTGAGAAAGCTTCCTGCAGATAATCCCAGTTGCTCTGATTTCCAGACAACTGCACCATGTCATGTCCAGAAGACAGCCTTCAACATCAGAGAATACTCAATTTTAGCTTTCCAAATTATTCACAAATGTGTTCAAGGAGTTCAGAGGGTGCATGTCCATAAAATGAATCTCTACTGAAAAGCAGATCCTGGTTTGGGGTGCACATCAGACGGTCTAGAACGCACTATCAAAAGTCTCAAACAAATACAATTGTTCTCTAACTGAATGCTATTTCAGTTATAAATCTCATCCGAAGTTCAGCAGGCCAGTAGCACTGACAGGCTAAGCACATCTGTTTCCAGGACAAGTTTGGGAAAGCGAGGACATACCTGATAGAGCATGATGGGCTCTATGTTGTATCCTAAGATATCAGCAAAGTTCTTAGTGATGACTGTTTTCCCACAACCCTACAAACAGAACCAGCAACACGTAAGCGCTAAGTCCACACACTCAAAGCTGGCAAGCAAATGCTTACACCTTGTCTTACCTTCCCTCCGATTAAGCATATATCCTTCACCATGTGAGACTGCATCATATCAGCCAGCAACTGCTTATGGCTTGGAGTCTGAATGAAACGGTCAGACGCGAAAGGCTGATTTCCTGCTCTAGTCCCAGCTGGCACCTGTCATTTTAAAAAGGATAAAAAAATGCATGTTTTTCTCAAAATATTAGTAATAGGAAGCATGTAATTTCCATTTAAAAGTCCCTTATTGATTTATTACCTATCAACTCTATGCAACTCTTTTTCCATTTCAAACTAATAATCCTTATCAAATCTCTCTATTAATTATTCCTCTAAAATTTAAGTTTCATACCATCAAATATGTTCAGAACATGTCATTTTCATGGTCTTTCTAACTTGTCATTAAAAACAAATAGTAGTGATCATTACATTACCTTTTCTTAAACTCCAGTTATAAGTACAAAATTCAAAGTTATCACACACTAGAATCTTATCAGTGACCTCCTCTTTCCTAAAAGTCATATCCACAGGTTCTCTCCATTCTTCTTAGCTTACCACTCTAAAGTATCTAGGGAAATCTTTCCTCCCATTCATCTGCTTTTGCTTTTTAGTTTTTCTTTTTCCCCAGATTCATTGGGTTTTGGACATTAACGGCTTTTTTCTTCTCTAAGGACATTTATTTTAAGATTTATTTTTCGCTTACGTGTATGTGAGTCTATAGCATATGTACGTGGGAGCCTGCAGAGATCAGAAGAGAAATCCTCTGGAGCTAGAGTTCCAGGTGCTAGTGAGCCACCTGACGTGGATGATGGGAACTGAACTCTGTCCTCTGGAACAGCAGCAAGTGACTCAGCTATCTCTTCTACTCCTCTAGGGATGTTTTTGAATTGAATTTATTTTTAACTCTTACATAAACTTAAAAATCGTGGGTATAAGTAGGTTACTATGTGATGTTTCTATACTATGTATATGTCGGGTAATGTTTAGAAAAGATTGGTACTAACAGAAAAGGCTAAGTAGCAGGGGCAGGAGGCTCCTCATTTGCTTTGGTTTGGTTTTGCTTTTGCTTTTGAGACAGTCACTCTCCCTACATTGCCCAGGTTGGCCTCAGACTCATGATGCTTTACCTCTCCTTCTGAGTGCTGGAGTTAACGGTGTACACCACCACATGGCTCTCTTTTAACTTATTTGTGATTAAAAAAAAATTAAAATCCTCCGCCCGAGGTACTTGCAATATAGACTACTTTATCCCTGTCTGTAATCACTCAACCACACAACTGCACACAGCAGCTTCTTATTCCTAACTAACTGTAACTCAGCACCCACAGACCGACCTCTCTCCACCCCTTCTTTCCCTTACTGTCCCAGCCTCTGGTAACCACTATTCTACTCTCAACTACTATGAGATTGACCATTTTAGATCCTATGTATGGGGGAAATCATCTTCTCTTTATTGGCCTTCTGGGGCCCATGCTGTGCTGAGGACTGTGGGCATGGCTGGACTGTATACAACATGAACTCTAAAGGATTAGTAGGAAGTGTCAGTATCAGGTCTGCACTTCAGGGAGATCACCTTGGTAACCAACGTAGAAGTGAACTGGACAGGATGGCCGGCAATGAACGTACAGAGAGAGCCATTACCAAAGGAAACGAATTACTGCAGCTGGCTCGGATCTCCTGACTCCACACACTGTGTTAAAACTGCCGCAGCGCCCTTGCTCCTGTCCACTAGAACACTCCTCCGCTGTTCTTTCAAGACTTAGCCTGGGTCTCCTCTCAGAAGCTTTCCTTTTTCCTCCCCACAACCCTATGCCTTCCATCTCCAGACACTGCACCCTTCACACTCCTGCGGTCCTCACTCTTCTGCCTCTAGCTCAGATTGGGACAGGACATCCATCTGAAGCAGGCATGGGTGCACAGTGGCATCTGTGCCTGTCTAGAAATCCCGGCGACCGCTCCCTGACCAGTAAACGTGGCTGAATCAAGAAGTCACTGTACAGCTCGGCTGTTTAAGCTATTATAAAATAAGAATAGAACATACCTCCAGGACTACTGGGGGACTTAAAGGGGATAGTATATATAAGGAAAAATATCTAGACTACAAGAAATACACACTAAATCTAATTACAGACAGCCTGGCTCATTGCAGACATAGCTGATATTTAGTTCAAGGAATGAATAAGTATAGTTACATGAGTAAATATTAAAATCCATATTAAAACAAATTGTTATAATAGAATTGTGCTTGGTCACACATAAGAAGGCAGGCATTCATTCTTACACTCAGATTTTTCACGCTGGCTTCCCTGGGGTTCCTGGAGCCCTCAAGTCAGGGTTAGAAGAGAAGGACAGAGCAGACCACACACATCCCCTCTCTAAGCACTGCCCAACAGCACAGCTCCTGTCTGAACTGGTTCCTGCAGCTGGGAAAGGCTGGACTTAGAAACAGAGTTCTCTACTGAGGAAAACGTTTCAAAGCACTATTTCTTTTTCTTCCAATTTATTATTTTTTTCATACAATGTATTTTTATCATGTTTTGCACCTCCTGCAACTCCTCTCAGATCCTCCCCACCCACTACCCACACAACTTCATGTTCTTTCTCGCAAACAAACAAAAAACATAAAGAAACCAATAAAACAAAAATGCCAAAACAAACAAAAAAAGCCCACAAAACAAACAAACACCATGGAGTTTGTTCTGTGTTTGCCAACCACTTCCGGGCATGGGGACTGCCTGGAGTGGGGTTGTTACACTCAGTGACACCCGTTGGAGGAAACCTCTTTCTCCAGTGCTAGAGGGTATCCCCTTGAAAGCACTATTCCTTAGCAAAAACGCAGGGCACAGAACATTTCCATTAACCAACACTTGATTTTCTCAGAGGAAAACTATGCATTTGTGAAGGAAGGCTTTCCCCGTTTTCCGGACTTTTCCCACTTAGGAGCACACAGCTCTGGGTACAGATGCGGCCACACCAGTGGACCTAGAGAGGTACGGCAGAGCCAAAGACTTACCAGCGGACCAAAAGCCTGACTTAGGCCACAGAAGTCGCCAGACTGAGACAGATTTTAGGATGGATAAAACTGGGATGACGTACCTTAATGGTCACCTCTTTCCCTGCCACTTGGATCGTCACGTGAGCTTGGGAGATGTGGCTGTCAATCATCCTCTCCACTCTTACAATCTCCTTAGGAAGCAGGGAGTTTCCAGAACCTTGGAGCTCAAAGCGCTGTAAGTTACAAGATATGTAATTTACCTTTCATTTCAGAATATTAAACATCTGAATTTCTATCTAATAACAAGTGAAACCTTTCCATATTATTTAGACAAGAAGAGGCTTGAAGTTAATGAGACTATTTTACTTTCTACTAACACCATTCCACTTAAACAATAATTAACGATGATATAAAAATAGTCGCTGAAGTCTACTAACAGAAAATGAAATGCTCCATTCCTGAGCTGGTACAGGTTCGGAATCCACATTTCTCGATAATACATTACAATTTGCTAGAAAGGGATGATTCAACTCTAGAAAATACTTAGGTGAAGCAGGCCTACGCCAGAAGACTGCTGGAACCAGCACAGAGCTACTGTGTTCCCAAATTCGGGAAAACGGAAGCCAGACACTATTCAGCAGTCCCCTTGTGCAGACAGCATAACTGACTAATTACAACCGTCAGTCTTCACAGCATCTGGTATGGTGCCATCTGCACTGTGGAATTCTCAGTTTTGTGGAACTGGGCTTAAAAGGCCAGAACCATTGGGTGTTTCTTGAGGTGAGCCAAGAATGTTATTAACATTCTAACACTGACTGCATGCCCTTATACCAACTACTATATTAAAAAGTGCATACAGAGAGCAGATACATTGAAAACAGAATTAACTGAAAATTAATTAAAACCCATGCTTAAAGTATGTTCAATATAAAAAAGAGGGTTTTTAAAAATAGAAATAGAAAAAACTTTATACTCATTTTAGAACACTATCACAATAAAGATATGCAGATCAATGACAGAATAATCATCTGATATTGAGAAGTATGATACAAGTCCAGAAAATAGTTTTGGGAAGAAAATCACGTTCAAATACAACAGCTGAGTTAAAGTCTTCATTCTGAAGACTTACATCCCATAGGCAATCACTCCTTTCCAGAAACCAAAGAAAAAAATTATCTATCTGTGCTACCATAAAAATGGAAGTCCAGTGCCTTACATAATCTGCACAGCATACAAGAGTGTGATGAAACTGCTTCCATACTGCAACTATAAAAATGGATTTCATGGAGAGTGATACGATTTCAGGGGAGATTCAATAGAGAGGAGCAAGGCACAGCCAAGGAATGAAATTCATCTGAATCGGACCAAACAGCTGTTAATCTACAGGAAAGTAGGTGAAGTTAAAGATGTGTTTCCCCAGCTATAGGACATTTTCTAAGTTGATAAAGGTTTAAGTTAGAGCATGCATAGTCTAGAAATGAACCCAAATGTGCTCAAACACTTGCTGTACTGGTTATACCCTTACAGGTAACTCTAGGTGAAATGTTTCAGTAGAGTAAGAACAGTCGGCTAGATTACACTTCAGATAGCAGAGAAGCTCACCCTGCAAGGTGAACTACCACTTAGAAGACTGCTAATCTGACAGGTAATCTGGAGAATGAGACATGATTCATTACACCTCAGAAAGGGATGATTGATTGACACCACACTTCATGATTTTCCTGCGAACTCAATTTCACTTAAACAAATGGAAATACCATTTTCTGATATACTTTTTCTAGTATACTAACTGCACTGTGGTTTGTAATAAAATATTCCACACTGATGTTGGTCTGTACGGCATCCATATTCATCCTCTAATTACCAATCCTAACACACTAACTCAGCAGTTCTCAATCTGTGGGTCTTAATCCCTGGGGGGGGGGTCCAAACAATCACAGGGGTCACCTAAACACAGATATTTACAAATTGTAACAGTAGAAAATTACAGTTATGAAGTAACAATGAAAATAATGTTATGGTTGGGAGTCACCACAACATGAGGAACTGTATTAAAGGGTCGCAGCATTAGGAAGGTTGAGGACCACTGCACTAAATGATCCGCTTTCTATGTCTAGGATGTGGAACACAAAGAGAAATCCTCGAGACCGTGTTCATTAGCTACTAACTAAATATGTGGTGCTGTTCCTGTGGGGCTCTTTTCGGGTCAGTGGCTGCTCAAGCCACTGCTACTCTCCCACGGAGTCAAGCACGGGAGCTGAGCTAGTGGGCCTCAGGAGGCAGATTAGCTGGTACTCTCCTCTCACAACAGTCTTCAGATGCATACCCAGGCCTTACAAGAACAGCGGCCATTTGGGAAAATACCACATAGATCTATCCACAATCTCCAGAGCCCAGAACCACACGTGGGACAGAGTCAGTGACCAATAAAAGTTGGCTAGGTAGAAATGTAAGTGGAATGTTTTTCTTCATCCTCAAAATCATCTATGCTTTGAGGTCTGGAGAGATGACTGAGCGCTGACTGCTCCTGATTAGGACTGGAGGTCAGTTCCCAGCTCCCCAAATGGCAGCTAACAACCATCTCTAACTCCAGTTCCAGGGGATCCAGTGCCCCTTTCTGGCCTCTACAGGTACCAGGCATGCATGTCGTGCAGAGTCATACATGCAAGCAAAATCCTCATACACCTAAAATAAAAATAAACCTTTTTTTAAAAACATCTATTTTTCCAACAAAATCTTCCTTTCCTGCTTATTCAATAACAAAAAAGGAGTTCTACTTTAAGTGAAGGAAAGTTACTAGAAATCTTTCCCATTTTAAATTATGACAATTCCATCATTCTAGCTCTGGATGAAAGGATGTTCATATATCACTCCAAAGCAAGATACAGTGATGTCCCAGAACGTCCTCCTCTTGTTACCTAACCCTAGAGCCCATATACCCCACAAACTTTGGCCTTTGTTCTCATAAAGATGTCTGTCCATCCTGTCAGAAGACACAGACATTTCTTGAATTTACATCGCCGCAGGGCCCCACCATCTTCGACATCAACTCAGCAAACACTTTACAAGCAGCCACCCTGCCCCATCTTCACCGTCTCCTTGGCTCCCTTCCGTCTACTGACTGTGGCTTATAGTCCCACTTCACCAGCACTGCGCTTGGTAAGTCCACAAACCACCGCCAACTTCAGAAATCATTCTCCCCACTTTACCGCCTCTTCCTTCCCAGTCCATTTCGAAAATTCTCCTTAATTTTCTCAAAAACTTCACTTTAAGGTTCATGAGGAGAGGTCCATTTAATAAAAGCTATCAACTGAAAGAAATGATTTACATTATGTTAAAGATACCTTTTACATTCTAAGAGACTGGAACTTTTGCTGAACCTCACGGCCAAGAGTTAATAAAACACACCTTGAAGTCATTTAAGATTGCTATCCCACTGTGTACTCAGCCTGTTTGTTTTAACCTACCTTTAAGAGAATAACCAACCTTACTTGCCTTGGATTTCCCATGTAATTAACTTCTACAACCTAAGCTATGCATATTTATTACTCTTGTATACTCCTGGCCCAAGGTAATGCATATGTGTTATAACCATCTGCTGGAAACAGAAAATAGACTGAAGGCGGCCTTATAAAACGAATAACCACTACAAACGCTGAATACAGCATGGATATAGGTTGGTAAGTCTGTTCACATAGTGTTTGCAAGGCTCTTATCTGAGTGCACTGGGGTCAGTTGGAGTCAATGACGTCATCCCTTGTAAAACTCTGTTAAAGATTTATGGAAAATACCCTTCATTCCTCCCCTAATGTGATGCTTTCTGTACTGTTCAAAAAAAGAGAAAGCAAAGTCCTTTGCTAGAGACAGACATGGGCACACACAGAGGGACACAGACTCAGGGGCAGATTTACAAGACAGCGTTCAGGTAGTCACAGATTCAGACTCATACAACAGCCAGAAAGAGACACTAGAAGACACAGGTAGAGAGAAGTTCAGAATTCAAATCTGGGCTTGCTCTTGATGAAAGGACACCAAGGGGAAGCACTCTGACTCCTTACCCTAACTTGACGCCAGTGCATTATTGGTTAACTCTGAGTTGAACTCAGGCAAAAGAATACAGGGTAGGTTAGGGAGCAGTGAGAGAAAGACATCAAAAACATCCATTAATTCTGGATTGAAAAGTACAAAGCTAACATCTGTTAATGTGAGAAAGTGATAAGGTCATGTTTGTTTGGATACCAAAACCAGCATCGAATGGGATCCTTTTAAATTTGATGTTTCTAGGAGGACTTAGGTATCCATTTTTTTTTTTTTCAGTTTTTCAAAACAGGGTTTCTCTGTGTAGGCCTTGCTGTCCTTGAGCTCATTCTGTAGACTAGGCTGGCTTTGAACTCAGAGATTCACCTGCCTCTGCCTCTCTGGAATTAAAGAATGTGCCACCACCACTTGCTACTTCCTTTTTTATTTTTTAAAAAAATAAGCCTCTTATCCAGATACATAATTCTACAAATCACCTATTTTCCTAACTCCTGGTTTTTCTCTTTTCAATCTGGGAAACACTGACCTGTGCCTCCACGGCCCTTTGACATCTCCATGTAGATATCTGACATGCACCTCAATCAAACATGGCCAACCATGGGATCTTGATCTTCTCTTACAGCCTCTCCAGTCCCAACTTCATCAATAAAATTCTACAATCCAAAAAGCTTGTAATCACCCTTGATTATATGACCAAGCTCTGTATCCAGGTCTTTAGCAGATCATATTGGCTCTACTATGAACAATCTAAAAATCTATTTACCTCTTACCGACCTCACAGCTGGTCAAAGGCCCCATAATTTCTCAACTGAATTACTACAACAATCTGTTAAGTGACTTCCTCTGCTTTCTCCCCAGCATGCCACAGACTTCTCACCTTAATCCTTAAATGCCAATGTTTCCAGGATTCAGGATCCAGTTTTTCTTCTTTCTACTTGCTCCCAGAGCTTATTTCATGCATCCCCATGAATTCAGCTAACACTCATACAGTAATGATTCCCAAGCACTTTTTTTTTCCCTGAATGCTCTGCTGACATGGGTGAAAGGGTCCCAGAGCCCAGTAAACACAGCCATGGTATCCCAAGATGGCAAACCGCATTCACTGCCTGGGAATCTCCTGCCAGGAACCATCCCATGCTCTGCACCTGCAGGCAGGCCCCAACAATTTATCTTTAATATCAAAATAGCTCTGGAAGCCAGGCCGTGGTGGCACATGCCTTTAATCTCAACACTCAGAAGGCAGAGGCAGGCAGATCTCTGAGAGTTCCAGGCCAGCCTGGTCTACAGAGCAAGATCCAGGACATCCAGGGCTACACAGAGAGACCCTGTCTCAAAAAACCAAACAACAACAAAGCTCTAGAAATAGAGTGACAACTTAAAGGCTGCTGGGCAAGTCCACTTAGAAACCTCAAGGTCAGAAAGCTCCCCCTGTAAAGAACTGTCCATTCTCCTTGCAAACATACCCCTCTACTTTCTCGCGTTAACTAACAGTATCTCCATCAACTCACTTTTCCAATCGTTTCTCCTGATCGCTCACTTTTGCTCAGAGTTCTCGGTACCAGGCTTTTTCTTTTGGGCCACCAACTAGCTCTCAAGTCATGACATGGAGACTTATTAGTTATGGATGCTCAACCTTAAGCTTATGCTCATTTCTGGCTAGCTTCCCCCCTCCCCCCTTAACTAAATTAACTTGTTTCTTTCTCTTCATCTACATTTTGCCTGGGGACTTCTTTCCCCTGTATGTCTTACTCTGTGTGTGCTGGCTGGCAGCTGCCTGACTGGCCCTGGGTGTCTCCCTCATTCTCTCCTCCTCTTTTCTTGAGCCTAGGTTTCTCCTCCTACTTATTCTCTCTGCCTGCCAGCCCGGCCTATCCCTCTCCTGCCTAGATATTGGCCATTCAGCTTTTAATGAGACCAATCAGGTGCCTTAGGCAGGCAAGGTGAAACAAATGTAACACATCCTTACATTGTTAAACAAATGTAACACACCCTTACATCATTAAACAAATGTAACACATTAAACAAACGCAGCATAAACAAATGTAACACACCTTTACACAGTTAAAGTAATATTCCACAGCAAAAACAAATGTAACAAACCTTTACATAGTTAATACTCCATAACAGTCCTCCAACTCACCCTAGTTTTCATCAGCTAGTAACATCTATTGTCTACCTGAGACATTTCTTGTGCCTATTCCATTCCTATTTGCCACTGAACCAATGCTTTACCACAGCCATTCTTCTTTTAGCCAGTATTATAAAATCACTATATTAGAATGTTACTAGTGTCTGCTGCCCTAACCAAACTATAAATTCTCCAAGAGGATCGATCAGATAGCATCTGTTTCTGCATCCCTAGAATTCACTATGTGGACTATTATTTGCCAAATAATGGATGCTCAATTAATGTTTGTTGAACTGGCTAAAAACACTAAGTGCAAGATCTTTCCAAGTTTCAGAGAGAGAGAGATGGTTCAGACTACATTATCAATGAACAAGAGTGGCACACTCTTTCTAAATCTCCAAGGGAACCTACTAATTTAGCCATTGTCACGATGGAGCCCTACTTAAGTAGGACTGAGTGCCAAGACATATTATCAGAAGCTTGGACGCATCTGTTACTGGGCTGCCACAGGCGTACCATTCTCAAAGCATGGCGAGATGAGAATGAAAGCATTTTCTTTCAGAGTCTTAACTAAAGCTAGAAGTGATTCCATGGCTACAGAGATGTTCTAAGAACAGGAATGTCATGTGACAAGTACCATCTGGGAAATGAAGTCATTCCAGTCATTTCTATAGCTGGTTCAGAAAAAAAAAAGGAAAGTATTCTGAATTTTAGCTGACTGCATTTTCAGCAGGTAATAGGTTTTCCCTTAAAATGTGGTCTAATTAAATGATTACATTAAAATTCAAGTGGATATATGAATGCAACTATTCATCAATTTCTAGGATATCTGTAAGAGAAAATACACCCTTCTTGGTTTGTTCTATTAGAGCAGATATGTCCACTCCTTTAGTGTAACCCTTTCTAAATTTAAGGACGTTCACTTTCACATTTCTTATCAAAACTATTTGAGGATAACATTCAGACATGAACATTAGCTTAAGATATACTTTGAAGAGAGAAATTTAAAGTAGCAAATAAGTCACCGACGGCCCAAGAACAGATACAAGAGCTGCAGCTGTGTGCAGCCCGCTCTACTGCTAAGGCATTGAACACTAACACACACGTGAAGAGAGCGGCAGTGAGCAAGAGAAGCTAAGGCATTGAACACTAATACACACGTGTAGAGAGTGGCAGGTGAGCAAGAAAAGCTAAGGCATTGAACACTAACACACACGTGTAGAGAGCGGCAGGTGAGCAAGAGAAGCTAAGTCATTGAACACTAACACACACGTGTAGAGAGCGGCAGGTGAGCAAGAGAAGCTAAGGCATTGAACACTAACACACACAAGTGTAGAGAGCGGCAGGTGAGCAAGAGAAGCTAAGGCATTGAACACTAACACACACAAGTGTAGAGAGCGGCAGGTGAGCAAGAGAAGCTAAGGCGTTTAACACTAACACACACAAGTGAAGAGAGCGGCAGGTGAGCAAGAGCAGCTCTTCAGGTTAGATGAGCTATGCCTGCCAGTCAACCTGTGCTCGAGATAATTAAGGTGACTGTGGCACTTTTTCTTCTCCTAGCTAAGTAATTCCAACATCTACTATCAAAGTTAGACCACTTCTGTTTGTAATATGAACCTCCAACCATATTTCTGCTTCCCTTATCATGAAGCTAAAATGAAGGGCAAGCTACGTACGCAAAGCAGCACTAGTACTTTCTCCAGACAGGCAGGTCCTGTTCAAGGCCAGCCTGGTCTCAATACTGAGTGCCAGGCCAGCCAGGGTTACATAGACGCTGTTTCAAAAAGAAAAACAATAACAACAAAGTATTTAATTTGTTTTTAAAACTAGAGTCTAGAAACACATCAATGGAGTTTCTCTGTAAAGAATGAGACCTTTGCTTTCACTGAATTATCTACACAGTAAAGATTCCCCCACCCCCCGAGTTGCGTCACAAAATACTTCACATTGCTTCATTTCAGCAGAATTTCCGGGCAGTCTCCTCCTCTCTTCTTCCTTCAAATGCCCCCTTGTTCCCCAAGACATGTGCGCTGCACTGAGAGAACTCGGCCTCTCTGAAGCTGAAGAAGTCTTTGATCGCAAACACCAGCTCCTCTGCTTCTCTGACTGATGTCTGTCAGGTTCAGGTGTTGATTCAAAGACAAGCTCACAGTCCTTTTCCAGCTCAAAGTGTAGGCCTTGGAGTGAACTACACAGTCAAACATGGCGGCTTCCCGACTCAGCCAATGAACACACTTCCCTACTGCTGCATGTTTTGGGGTAGTTTTGCTCTTGCCGCTGTCCCTGTGTCCTCCTCCTCACACAGTATCTCTTGAAGGGACTCTAGCCAGCTCAAGCACAGCAACCATGGCTCTGGCAGACCTTGCCCTTCTCCCCAATTCCCGCTGGGCCAGTGGCCATGTCTGAGGAGCTGCAGACAGCTATGGAGCTTATGGAATGCAGCCCAGAGGATAACAAAGCTACTGAGTCCATCCTGGAGAAGCCCGACAGGATTGTCTCCAGAACGCCCTGTTCTTGCTGTGCTTCCCCCTGCTGCTGCCGCCTGCCGCGTTCCTGCTGTAGTTGACATGGCGTGATTACTATACAAAAGGACCCCACTGTATCTAGTACAGTGTGATTGTTTCTTGGGAAATCCCACTCCTCACTGGCCAATTTACTTACAGATCATAATGAAGATGATTTTTATCAGAGCAATGCTAATTAGTTAGATCTATGATTTAATTGGACTTTCTGAGTTAGCCTAAAAGATACAGGTGGTTAGGACAGTTAGTGAAGATGATTAGAGAAATGGTTTAGGTTATTCTGCCAATTGTTTCATTAAGAGATACAGAAAGGGAAATACAGTGTAAAAGTCACCTTCCCTTTGTTAGATGTGAGACCTGCTGAGGACAGAAAATAAGAACAGGGAAGTTTCATGCCTTATAGACCCACAAATTCTGCTGGTGGAAAAACAGGCTGATGACCAAAGAAAGCCATTATGTCTCTACACCCAAGGTTAGGTCTGAGTTCCTTGGTCATGTAACTTACAGAATTAATCATAGGCCCCAGTGTGTACCTCAGGAAAACAAAGTTGTAAAAGGAAGTTAAATGACCCTACTTCGTGTAAAGAAAACTAGATGGTCAGCTGCCCACTCAAAGTTTCTCTAGAGTAGAATTAAGAGTAGAAATCTGTTACACCAAAACCGCAGACAGCTGCCTGCCAGGACACAGAAATGGGCTTAAATTTGTTAATCAATTATATAAAAGTCATTGCTCTGAGGTGAAAAAAAAAGTTTAATTACTTGTGGACTTCTAAAGAAAACATGTATCTTGTGATCTTAATGTGATCTCTTATGTAAAGATTTTGTTTTTAGAAATATGTAACTTGTGGTTGTGAGGCAATATTTTCTTGCATAGAAAACTTTGCATTGGGAGGTATAAAAGGGTTAAGAAAAAGGAAGAGATTGAATAAGGACAGATGTAAAGGAAACGTCACGGAGGAGATAGAAGGAAAAACGTCAGGAAATGAGAAAGGGGGAAAGCACAGGTTCAAAGGACAGAGCAGAACAACAGGAAACAAGAACAGAGAGACAAAATGGTGGAGAACAGAGCTTCGGTACTCAAGTTCCCGTGAGTGTCTGCGCGACTGTTCCAATACCGCCTAGACCACATCTCCTCTCCAGGTTCTCTGACTTGCTGGAGATTGGGCCCCTCTGCAACACCTCTGCCTTCCTAAAAACCCTTAGATCACATCCCTAAAGCTAGCTGCCACCGTCTATTCCCTATTTGGCCACTTCCTCCTCCTGAGGCCGACCACCAAGGTCCAGCTATCAAAGTCCTGAAGTCCAGCAGTCAAAAGCTCCCTTGGCTCACCTAATTAACATGCCCAATTAAAATTAGACCCCTCATCCTAACACAGGGTTTCCCCTTTACCTTTATAAATCATCATTTTCCTACGGACCAGTCTGCCCCTCTCTATCTGGGGCAGTCCTCTGTCCCTCCAGGACAAATACCCCCTCCCCCTGTCCCTTGTTCCCTTCCCCTTCCCCCTGTCCTCTATCTCCTGTCTTCGTCTCTTATTCCCTGCCCTCTGTCCCTCTGGAGAAAATGAATCTCCTCTGTGCCGAGAGCGTGGACCTGGAGGTCGTGAGCCGACACCAGTCCCTTCATCTCTCACCGTTCCTTTTTCCTTCACTGGCTGCTTTTTCTTTTGTCTTTGCAGTGCTTTACTTCTTCACTATTTTCCCACACTCTAGGTATGGGTGTGGGCCAGATTGCAGCGACTTGTCCTGTACTTCCTGCGATTGCTATGCTTTGTCAGCTGCTACTTTTTTGGTTTTTTGTTTGTTTGTTTATTTTTTAAATAGTCTTCCTATGTAGCCCTGGCTGTCCTGGAACTCATAGAGATCCTTCTGCCTCTGCCTCTCCACTGCTGGGATTAAAGGCGTGTGCTACTACACCCAGCTTGGTCAGTGACTACATCTTACCTGCTTCTTTTCTGGCATCTCTTCTATTTTACTTTGTCTCTTTATTTTCTTGGTGTTCCTTTACGTTTTAAAAAACATCTATAGCTGTGCATGGTGGTACATGACTTCAATCTCAGCACTTGCGAGATGGAGGCAAGCAGATCTCTGTGAGCTTGATGCTAGCCTGGTCTACATAGAAAGTTCTAGACCAGCCAGGGCTACACAGTGAGACCCTGTCTCAACTAGAAAATATTCTGAGGTAACTGAGATGCAGAAAGACACACTGCATGTTCTCTTACTTGTGGATTCTAGCTCTGAATTTCAGAATTGAGTACAGAAATTAAAGTAGACACACAAACCAGGGAAGTGGAAAGGGACCATGGAGGGGGAGAAGAACTCTAGAGACAGGGGGTCTCAGTTTTCTATTGCTGTGATAAAACATCATGACCAAGGCACTGGAAAGGTTTACTTGGAGCTTGAGGTTCCAAAGGGTTAGAGTTTATGCTAAGAGCAAAGGCATGGCAGCGGCAGCTGAAGCAGCAGCTAAGAGATCACATCTGGATCCAGAAGCAGGAGGCAGAGAGCTGACGGGGAATGGTTTCTGAAACCCTAAGCCCTGCTCCCTCCCAGCGAAACACCTCTTCCAACAAAGCTATACTTTCTAGTCCTTCCCAAACAGTTCTACTGACTAGGGACCAAGTGTTCAAGCATATGAACCTTGGGAGGCATTATCATTCAGTCCATCAAGAGGGAGAGCAGGACACCGTACAAGTGCTATAAAAGGGTAAGGGGAGAGAAACACAAGGAGGGAGGGCAATGTGGGGGAGGGGAGAAACATCACCAAGGATGTTTGAAGAAGCCATAGGGAAATTTTCTATAAGCTTACTTAAAAGCATGTATATAATACATACATATGAGAGAGAAAGAGAGAGGTTTAAGTGGGATGTAGCAGACCAGCCGCCACTTTTATGACCCAGGGCACTCTTAAATAGGGAAAAGTGAGAAATATTTGCTAGAAAGAGATACCTAGACCATGAGAGGAAAGAGAGAAGCACAGGATAGCCTCGGAAGGGCCTGGATCCTAATCCACCAGCCTAGAACTTTATTCCAAAGGGCTTTTTATGACAATGCCCAGGGGAGGAGCAAAGGACTCCCCTTGCTAGGTACAGCCAAGTGTAGACCCTTCCAAACACCTGCACTCAGGCTTGTGGTCCCATCATCCTCTTTATGCAGACCTGCTGGATAAAGCCACCAGGAAACCCAGATGGGCTCCAACAGTGGAATTAGGCCACATAGGGTTATAACGCTCCCCAAAAGCCAAAGACTAACAAAAACTTCCAAACAGAAAACCTCCTTTTCAGTTGTTAGCCAGGGAGGTCCAATTGATTTCCAAAACAATACAAGTAGGCTTTTACCATTGTCTTTGGTTGCCTTCCAGAACTCAAAAGACTATTACTGAAGAACCACGTACTTCAAACACAAGACTCAGAGAAATTGAGCTAGAAATCACCTGGAAGCCTCTTCGAGGGCTAACTCTCATAGATAGTATCTGAAGGTGCTAGGCAAGCTACCAAGGGAGAAAATCAACAATCCTATCCAGCTATAAAGCCTATGAAGCACAAGAAGACTGTCCCAGCAAGATATCCCCAATGGTACAATAGTGGCACTCTATCCTGGGGATAACCAAGAGCTGTCTAATTGGACTTGGAGCCCACTCAATAAAAGTCCACTTCATCAATTACCCATGCCTGGAGAGATAACACTAGAACAACCTACTACTGCCATTTTCCTAAACCAGTGTGACTTACAACTCTATTATAAATACTTACAACCCACAGATAAGTGTAGTTCTCAACCTTCATCAAATACCATTTTTCAGCTGATACAGATTATTACAGAGACCCAAGACTAAACCAAAATGGAGAGAATAAGTGACTATGGGGTTCCTCCCTAGCCCCAACCATTACATCTACAATGCAACCCTCTATCTAGGGCTCAGAGATCATCATGGAAGAGGGCAAGGAAAGACTAAGAACCAGAGGACCAGGATGCTACAGTGTCTTCTAAGACATGACCTGGTTGCTGCAATCACGTAACTTCAACAAAACTGGTCCTCCAAACAAGACCTGCATGATGACAATACCAGTTGACATGTCATTGTGGATGGAGGAAATTTCACAAGGCCATGCCCAGATAAAGAGGTATAGGCAATCAATGGCTGCTAAGTTAGGAAGAAACAACTTTCTCCAGAAACTGAGCCCCAATAGGTATCAAATACCTGGTCAGATGTAAATACATGTATATACAAGAAACACTAAAAGGACTCAGTACAGTATCTAACAATAATACTTATAGAATGTGGGGCCCACAGAGGCTCCCTAGTAAGGCCTAGTAAGGTCTGACAGTCTGAGCTTGCTTTGCCCAGCAGGGCTGCATAATGGGATGATTTGGCCAAAGGCATGGGTACCAGGTATTTTGAAGGGTCTACACTTGTTGGTACTTTATACCTCGACCTTGGAAGGGGAAAGTCGTTTGCCACTCCCCTTGCTGGTTTATAAAAGGTCCATTATGAATAAAGTTGGGGCAGCTGGGTATTGACCCAGGGCCTTCCCAAAGCTATCCTGTGTCTGTGTTTCTCATCGTCTCCGTCTGTATTTCTATCTAATGCCTCCTCATTCCCCACTCCTCCCCCAAAGAGCCCTTGGACAGGTTGGAGCTAGCCTCCTACAATAGAAGACGTCATGACAGAGAAGTTGAGGGGACAAGGAAGGAGTTGGAAGAGGGACAGAGGAATAGAAACGATGTAAATACAATACTCATGTATGAAGTTCTCAAAAAAATTCAAATTAAAAAATAAAAATTCTATCCACAGCTACATTTCTCATAACCTATAAGAAATAACTGAATTTTCACCCTTACTATTATTACTGATGTGATAAGTGAAAATGTTACTTCTTTGGGTTCGTTGGATATAGCTCATCTCACACACACACTCACTGAACCAACAAAGACCACACACCTGGGAGTTCTCACGATTGCTAGATGCCTTAGAGTGCTCCTCCCTGCCCCCCCCCCCACTACTATAGTACGTGTGGACTAGAGAACAAGGGAGAAACAAATACTATTCCTGATGAGTGCTCAAGGCTGGCAAACCTGGCCTCTAGAAAATGGAGTCCCACACAGCAGTCACACTTTAACTACTAGAGAGAAATCTGCATCTTTAGCCAGACTGTGTAAGAGAAGCAAAAGCTGTCCTTCCTAAGAGGGAGCTGATTAGGAAGCCAGTAAGTTTCCATTGAGGATCAGCAGGTAAATAGGCACTAACAAAACATCACAGGGGAGGTTTGGCCTCTTAGAACTCACCATTGTTAACCATACAATGAGAAAACTATGCTACACATATTAAAAGAAAACCATGTCCCAAATATTTTTAGTGACTTATGACAAAATGAAAACATAGTTAACACTACACCAGAGAAGTGTAAAAAAACAAAACCAGAAGATATTAAAACCATTTCAAAATTGCATAAACTTACCGTAATTATATAAATACTTTCCAAGCTATGAATTTAAGTTGTAAATTTTAACTTCTTATTACATTATATATTTTCCTTAGATTTTAATTTTCAAATGTTAGGTATTTACTTAATTGTGAAGTAATTTCAAACATACAGGAAACCTGTAGGACACAATTGCACAAAAACTTCCATTTCACCTTCACCCAGATTTCTTGTTACCTCCCTACTACTCCACATACATGCACACACAATCAACTCATTTTTTTCCCTTAACAATTTAAGAGCAAGCTGAAGATATGATGGTCCCTACTCTTAAACATCACAGTTCACCATTCCCTGAAAGCAAGAACCCTAGCAAATTGAATCACTACCTAAGTTGCTAAATTAGAAAACAAATTTATACAAGCACTCAACCCAGTTCATAAGCATATAAGTTGTGAACAATAATTCACTTGTTCCTGTGTGACCAAAGATCTGTGCAGGAAGAAAGGTCGCATTTAGCTACTGTCACTTTCCGGACTCCTTCAACCCAGGACAGTCTTTCAGTTGTCTTTTATGGCCCGAAGAGGTTTAAAAACACAGGCCTTTCTTCTGTAAAGTGTCCATGGACCCAGGACTATACTGTATTTCTTCACAGTCCAACTCAAATCCTCAACTTTCAGCAGGATTCCTAACGAATGATGATCTCTTCCAAGCACAACACTTGAGAGGCACACAAGGCAAATGTCAGTTTGTTCTGCCTGGTCATGTAGGTGGTGATTATAAGAATATCACTTTCCTAGTCTGTAGTCAACTAAGTATTTTGCAAGATGTTCTGAGATGACATCCAGTTATGGAAGTATACACACACATCCCAACTTTATACCTTCCTCAGTCAGCCATCAATCTGATGGTGGCTAATAGTGATTTTTCAACATATATTACTTCTTCCATATTTGTTGGTAAACATTCTACAGCAACAAACAGAGTTGCTTGTCCTCCATATTTTAAAATTTTTTAATTCATTATGGACTTATGGATGCCTATTTTACATAGTGGATTATCATCAATTACTGTTTATTTTTAATGCTCAAACCAGCAAGCTCTTCTGTGGTTTTGATATGCTAACATCATTTGTTGAAAATCTCCATGATCTCATCTGTTTCTTGACCCAATCTTCAGTTCAGCACTATTTCTCGGGAATTGGATCCTTTCAGTGAACGTACAATTTAGACAGCCAGGCACTTGGTGTGCTCATGGTTTCTAGGCTCTGTTAGACCACAGAGGTGGAAAATGTATACATACACACACATACACACACACACACACACACACACACACACACACACACTTTTTGTTACCATATCTACTTTTCACACGTTGTGTAATGCTATATTGAAATCAGAGCAGCTGTGTTCACCTACATGAGACTTTCACAAGACATTCACAAGAATGCCTGTTGACATTCCCTCAAGGAAGGGACAGCAGGCTCACAAAGCAGTGTATAAGCATCTCTCACTAGGCGTATGCAAGGTGCTCACAAGACCCTGCACTAGACCCTCAGGACCCACGTCTGAGAAAACAGTGTGGCCAACTGTAAATTCTCTGGGCTCCAGCAAGTAACTTCAATTAAACTCTCTGGTGTACCCAACTAGACTTTGGTGGAATCATTTCTTGAGTCTGCTGTTTGTGCTCTAAGGCAAGAAGACCCATGTCTTCTCAGGAAAAGGTAATACTGATATATATATAAATGAAAAAAAACCATGATTCATAATCATATCTCCATTTCCAATCTAGTACCTCAGGGTTCTTTCATGTCTTCCCCTTTCTGTGTTCATAATCCTTCTCCAACAGTGAGACCTGTAATTCCCATTACAATCAATCGATTTACTCTTTTGTTCAACTGTATATGATTGTTTGCACCATGTAACAAATGCCCAGCCGCACCCACACCTGAGCGCTTGCTTCCCTCCACCGCTCTCTTGTCACCCGGCATCCAGTGCTTCCTGTCTTGGAAGAGGAAAGAAGGGAAGACGAAGGAAGAAAACAAGATGAGGAAAGAAAAATAGAGAGGGGGGACAGGAGAAATGGGCAGATGGAAAGGAAAGTGAACTGAGGAGGATGGGAAGGAAGGAGAAACAGATACTCACTTTTAAAACACCTTCCACAGCCATCTTCCCTTCATGTCCTAGTAAAAGAGTATACGGATACAGCCACTGGATTGCATGTTCAATTGGCATCATCGGAAAGGAATCCTATTTAGGAGCAGACATGTATGGAGGTCAGCAAATCTCACTCACAGAAAATGATATACATATACTGCTCAAGTTTACTTTTCCAAAAGCATCAAAAATAAATTCCAGTAATGTACAAAGGAAGCAATTTCTCTGCCCTATACCATATCCCTGAGCAATGCCACGCACCCCAACCTTTCATCTAGACTGCTGGTCCCCGTGCATCTTTATCTAGTTCTTGCCTCTTTCTCGAGCCCTAGACCAAAGCCTTCCGTTATCTATCATATGACCCCACAGTACACAGACTCAGCACATCTACAGGAGCACACATTTCCCCATTCTAACCACCCAAAGCACTGCATTTCCAGCCTTTATTCCTAATCTGAGTTATCTTATCTATAGCCATCAAGTCTCACAATTATAACTACAAAGTTAAAAAGTGTTCATTAGCCTCAAATTCTTCACCCAAATCATACTGCACTCTCAAGTCTCTCCACATCATTCAGAGTTACTGCCAAGAGCACACAGATCTCCATATGGAGTGTTCATTAGATGATTTTACTGAATTATTGTCAACATGATATGAAGTGTGGTAAGAGTGTTCTGGACATACGGGGTGCTCCAATTCTTGGCAGTCATACCTTAAGAGTATTGCATTTACCTTCAAGCAGCTCAGAAAAAGTTGGGGGTGGGAGGGTGCATGTGCAAGCAGGGGCAACATGCTAACAACAGGGACTTCTCATGAAGAGATTATGGGTGTTTGCTTGTTATTTTAAAAGTGATTTTTTTTCCAGAGTAGAGAATTTTCAAAGTAAAAATTACTGAGGAAAATTTAAGAGAGATATATCGAATTTGGAACAAAGAAGTGTTCAGGATGTAGACAACAATGTGAACAATGTGTAGGAAAGCTAGCTGTCTGACTAAGTGCAAACACTGGGAGAAAGCAAGAAACCTTTAGAAATCAGGGTCTTGTTACACACGATGCCTGCCTAGGCAGGGTCTTGCTCAGTGTTGTGAATTCACTGCCATGCAACCAGGATCTCCCTATTCTCCTAGCTACTAGCAAAGATATCTTCATCTAACCTAAAAATGATCACTTCACACTCCACCTACTTCAGAACCTCTGGTGGGCCATTCCTCCCTCACCATAAAATCCAGGCAGGAGTACTCAACAAACTAATTCATGGTAGGGTTCTAACCTCTGTCTCTACCACAAACTCTTAGTTCTAATGATACAACTTGTTCTCATTCTGCAAACATTCCAGGCCCATCTGTGGCTGAACATTTTGTATGTGCCCTCTGCCCTGAGGCTTTCCCATCACTCTAGACAGGACGCCACATGCTTTGGGAAAGTAACTGCAAATGTATTCAGATCTGCTTGTGTGCCATGTGGGGCTCAGCTTCCTTCCCTTCCCACAGTTCTTAAGTCTTGCTGACACAGGCTGCCTTCAGGCTCCTGAAGCCATCTGTTTTCATAAGTTGGGAGACCTGCCAGCACCTAGGAACCAGTGTCCTTTAGGATAACCACTAACCAATGACTGCTGGGTGACAGGGTGAGAAAGCTCAGCTCCCTTGCCTCAGGTTGGGTCAGCTCAGCATCTCCTTCCCTACAGTATACCTCTTATTTGATCAGCCTGAAGCTGCCGTTCCTCTATAGGATCTCCAAGGAGGCTGCATTTCTACCTCTCCCATATTCAAAACTGCAAGCTCTCCAGAGCCTGAGCATGTCACGGCTCTCTGTACAGTTTGTCCCAGTATACACACCAATCTCAGGCCTTCTATAGAAAAGAAAGCCAAGATAACTCAAGTGACTAATCCCCAGTGATGAACTTTCCGTTCATCTTTCCCACGTCTGAGTATACGTATCCACCACTACTTCATTTTATACTTACCAGGATTTGAACTGCCGCTGGTAAACTATCGAGAGGGAAGTCTGGAAGTCCAAGTGTAGAGGATTCTTGGGAGCAGAGAGTTGTAGCAAAGGACAAAAGCTGAGAAATCCTAGAAGGAAACAGGTTTTAAATTTTATCTGAATAATTTTAACATATAAAATGCATGGTAAGTATAAAATAGTTGGGCTGATTACATTTATCTAAAAATATACTATTAATTCTTAAAGAACAATTGTTCATATAATAATCCATTAAAAATTCAGAAGCCGATTAGCTTCTATCTAGACGTTTTCTCTAATCTATCACAATATGTAAGATTTCCACAACCTGGTCCAAATCTATCACCTTTCTAAAGCTCAAACCAAAGCTAAGGTCTAGGTGCTAAAAATGTTTTACTCACTGGGAATAAAGCCCCAGCTCTCAAGTCTCAGGCTTCATTTGTTTCAGTCCCCAGAATCCTTACTTCACTTTCTACCTGTCTGTAAAGGTCGACGCAGACTTCTGGACTAATGTCAATGTCCATGCCTTTGTGAAGCCTCTATCGAGACTCAACAAAAACTGCTAAATAATTTTTTTAGTTTAACGATAACAAGTTTAATTTTTAAACAAATTAAATGTTTAAGCAAAACAATATTTATAAAGTATACTTACTTCTCAGCAGAAACATTGGCTCCAACTGAATATAATAGTTTTAGTTGGTCCTAAATAACAGAAGCATAATCAACTGATTAATAATGAATACAATGGACGAAACACAAATATTTTATAAATATAAACCAAACTTTTAATTAAGTAGACACTGTAATTTACAGCAGCAATCATTTCATGATACATTCCATTTAATAAAAGCAAAGGCAGTCTTTAAAATAGTCAGGGGGCTCACAATGAACACTGTGAATACCACAGGGAAATCTGACTTATGTTTTCATATAATTTCATATACTTAAAAAATAAGAAAACGACTCCTAGCAACATTCTGTTACACCCATGCTCAACCATCATCGGAGAAGCTTCCTCCTGCAGTAGTTGGAAACCAATACAGAGACCCACAACTAGAGAGTGTACAGATAATGAACACTTTGTAGCACTCAGTTCTAAATGGGGTATCTCCATCAAACCCACCACTCAGGGCTCAGGGAGCTATGTGGAAGAGGAGAGGAAAAGACTGTAAGAGCCAGAGGGGATGGAGGATACCAAGGAAGCAAAGCCCTCTAAATCAATGTGATCAATGTACATATGAACACACAGAGACTGAGGCAGCATGAATAGGGACTGTACAGGACTAAGCCAGATGGGGTGGGTCCTAGAACTGAGAGGAGATTTGGACATGACCTCCCATCTCTAACCCTGAAACTGTCTCCAGTTGACAACTGCTCACAAACCAGAAATTTCAGTTTCTCCCCTGGAGTTTCACTGGGTACAAAAACCACACTTACAGACAGGTCCCACACCCAGCAGTAAATGCCAACCCAAAACCAATTCACTGTGCCCAGCAATAGATGGACAGCACAGAACAAACTCAACGGTATGTTTGTAGGCTGTTTATCTCACATTGCTTTGTTTGGACTTTTTTGGTTTTAAATCTTACTGGTCTTTGCTTGTATATCATGGTTTCTAATTTTGTATTTTTATAGGTTATGGGTTTTTATGTGTATGTTTTATGTTTTTTCTTTTTCTTTGCCTGATTGTTTTCTAAAGAAAAAGAAAGAAGGTATAGAGTTAGAAGGGTGGGGAGGCTCTGGGAGGAAATGGAGGAGGGAAGCCATGATCAGAATATAGTGTATGTAAACACATTTTCAATAGGAAAAAGAGTCAGGGGGCTGGAGCAAAATCAGCAGTCAAGAGCACTAACTGCTATTCCGGAGGACTCAAGTTCAATTCCCAGCACCATGATGATGGCTCACAACTGTCTATAGCTCCAGTTCCAAGGGACCAGATGCCCTCTCCTGGTCTCCACAGGTAACAAGCACATGAGTAGTGCACAGACATACATGTAGGCAAGACATTCATACACACAAAATAAAAAACAAAAATAAAAATATGCTAATATTGATATAGAATTTAATTTCTTGTTACAGATAAAAAGAAAAAACCATTCCAAGCACTATGTCCTTGAAATACTTACCCTGAAGGGTAGAAAATAAATATCTCTGGCTTGAAATCGAGAACGGAGAGGGGGGTCTAAGGGATTCCCAGAGTACCTGGGCACTGGCAAGCCCAAGGCAATCACTCGGAAATGTTCACTAACCCGGACAATCTTCCAAGCATCCAACTCCTCTTTAGTGTGATCCTAAGAAAGCAAGAGACAGAACACGAAAGCACAGTGACATGGATTCCAGCTACAACAGCAGCCGACACAAAGTCCAAATGCAAGAGCAGCCAGGACAAGGAACCACACCCCGACTGCTGAGAGCAGGGCATTTAAGAACACTCTCAAAACCAAGCTGTTAAGGAATGCAGCAAAGCAAGTCAGGATCCAGATGCCAGGGAAAGCTCCCAGCCTGGAGACTTGCGTGGGGAAGGAAATGCAACCCACACACCCAGAATAAATGATCCTGAGACAGACTGCCAAGCTCTAGTCCCTAACATGGAAGGAGGGGGTCAGAGGGCAGAGAGCAAACAGTTAGACCTAGAAGAACAGACTACCACCAGAGTAGAGGTTCCCCATAGACCTTAGACAATTACACTTATAGGTATATTTCTATTAAGGCATATGACTAGTAATACCAGCTTTTAAAAGCTTACTTTTCTCATTTAGCCTTCCAGAATTTCACATCTACTATTGCACAGATTTCTCATGTAACTAGTCACAATACAGAAGACAATATTCTATGAATGAATGAAGTAGAGGTCAAAGGAGTTATCTAATATGCCCATGGTCCAGTGTAAGACAGACCTAAGAGAATAGCAACAGGCTATCAGATCCTAACTCAGCCACTAGATACAAACTCTAGATAAACTACCAAAGATATCTGTGACTTCACCCTTGGAGCCTCAATTCTCTTACCTATAATGTGGAAATAATATAATCTACATGGTTGAGGGCCATAAAAACTAAATATGAGAATATATGTGGATGTCCATGGCAGACACATGGCAAATGTGCCTTTCTCCCCTGTCTAACTCAATCAATGGCTCATCACAGTCACACACAGATTCCTGGTATTTTACAAAATCTATGTAAATGTGCATATATATATACATTTTAAGGGGAAAGCCCACAGCTCGGAGTAGATCTTCCACAGCAATATCATAGTGCAGAAATGTTTCACAGGGTAGTCAACACCTTCTGTCATTGTGTCTCACTCTCCCAGTCTCAGAAACCCCCATCTTCTACGAGCCCGTGGCTTCAACCCTCCAACAACTGCAGTTCTATAAAGACAGCACGCATCACCGATACGGATGCATCTGCCGTGGAACAGACTTCCATTTGCATAGGATAAGTACAATGCTCAAAGCTCAACAGAACAACTTGGTAAAAACGGGTCCTTTTCTGATCCCTGCATTAGGGGCTCCTTGGTGTCACTTAACTGTATGATTTACAAGCTTCTATCATCCTGTATTGTGCCTTTACTCCTAAAAAGACTGTTTCATGCTAAATCCAGGCTCTGGAGGACTCCCTCCCTCCAGTACACAACAGGAAAAAGTCTGTTGACTGATAGCAGGAATCAATTTTTTAAATAAACTTATTTTAATCATAATTGAAATCACAAATCATACATTAAAACAGTAACCCCAAGACACTATGTCATATACGCTAGAAAACAAATGTTTGGATCCAGACTTGCCTGAGAGCCACAAAACACAGATAATCAGAATATGAAGTTTATACAAACTAGTAATTTCTATAATAATAAAACTTTACTAGCATCATCTAAATGAAATCAGTAAGAGTGAGCGATAGACAGAGATAAAGAGAGCTAGAAAGAGAGAGAGAGATAACAGAGAGAGATGATGGGGGAGTGTGTAGGACATACAATGTGAGTTTGATGGTACATATATAACCTGTTGGACAGAAATTAAGATACTCTTAATAAGATACTGTATCTTTCAATCTGACTATCAGATTACTGAAACAATGGACCGCCAAAGAAATAAGAATTTCACCAAGGATCTCACGCTGGGAGAAGGAACCCCAGCCAGAGGGGGACACTGTCTCTGTGGAAGAGATTCCACATGGTTCTAACAACTTGTAAGACCACCTTATAGGATGTGACTGAAGTCCAGACAATGATGAGCAACAGGAGGCGGGCCCACACCTTGACCAGGACTGCTTAGGACAGAGATTCTCAACCTTCCCAATGATGTGACCCTTTAACACAGTTCCTCATGTTGTGGTGGCTCCTAACCATAAAATTATTTTCATTGCTACTTCGTAACTATAATTTTGCTACTGCTATGAAACATAATATAAACATATGTGTTTTCTGATGGTCATAGGTGACATCCATGAAAGAGTCGTTCAAGCCCCAAAGGGTTGTGACCCACAGGTTGAGAACCACTGGCTTGGCTGTACCTATCCTTGGCCCTCTATTTAAACTCAGATCTTGCCTCAGGACCCCAGAGATGAAGGATTTAAGGGGTTTGCTGGGTCTCTTTGTCCCTCTTCCCAATGTGGTCATGTGAATAAACCTCCTTTTTCTGCATCCACTTTTAGTTTGGTTCTCTTGAATGGCTTATTGAGATGGATCCCAGACCTGACTGGAGGCACAAGTGGAGACCACCCCCCCCCCGCCCCAGTTTGATATCACATGCACACAGGTGCATGCAGGAGAAGTCAGAAGAGAACACTAGGTACCTTCCTCTATCACTTTTCACATTATTGCTCTTGGACGGGATATCTCAGTAAATTCAAGGGCCGGGCTAGCTGGCCAGTGAGTTCTTGGATCTGTCTATCTCTGCTCCCCACCCCCTCAGTGCTTTTTTTATGTGGGTGCTGGGAATTTGAACTCAGCTCTTCACATGCAGAGATCTCTTATCCACTGAGCCACCTCTCCAGCTACAAGTGTTCTAAGATATTAAAATTTAGTAATTGAACATAGGAAAAAGAAAGTGAGACTTCAGTGTGGCAACTGTAATCCTTTACCACAGAGAGTGCCCTGAGATGCAAGTGTTTGGAGGTGTATAGTCCTATACATGTCTATATTCATGAGAGAGAGACAGAATTCAGAAAGACTGATCAATGAAAAGTTTGTTTATGTTAACAACTCCTTGGGGGAAAACAGTATAGATCAGATCCTTCTCTTTAGATGATAAGCATGCCTCATGTGCTAAAGCCCTTGTACTTCTCATGTCTCAAGTTCCTATCCGAAAGCAGTAATATATTCAATAACTTTGTTCAGAATTCTACTCTAAGGATAAAGAATATACCAAGTTTTTGTTATGAAGTAATACATATGCTTTAAACAAACCCTGTGCTTTAGTAATAGTTTTTATAAATCCTTTATTGAAACTAGTAAGTAACTAATAAAACCTCTAGTTGCATATAGTTATTTTATAATTAGAAAGAGGCTGAAAGGAAAGTATTCTACATGATATCTACCCCCTCTTAAAGACAAACTATAAAGTTTGACTTTATTTCACTAAACCATAATAACATGAAGGTACAAATTTAACTTTTTCTTATGGTTGATTAAATCCACAATTATCTTCTAATTATATTACGATTAGATCATCTTTAGGCATATCCAGAGGAAAATGACTATTGAGCTAGGACAACACCATCTAGATACTTCCACAGACGATAAAGAACAGACTGCTAAAATGCTGCGAGGTGGGTTACAGAGAAAGACTCCGAGCACAGGAATTAGACAGTGCATCAGTTCAGAGACCCTCCCGCATCAGCATCTATCATCTAGTATCCAGTGTGTTCCAGGCATACATTAGCAGTTTAAGAGCAAGAGCAAGAAGTATAAGACAGGGCTGGAGAGATGGCTGAGTGGGCAAAAGCACTTGCAGTGTGTGAGGATCTGAGCTTGAGTCTTCAGAACCCATTTAAAAAACAAACACAAAGCATAAGCATCTGTAACGCCAGTGCTCCTTCGGGGAGATGGGAGGTGAAGACAGAAGAGTCCCTGGAAGCTGCTGAGAACACTAGTCTAACATATGAAGCTGTTCTTTGTAAAGAACCTTTCTCAAACAACATGGTAGGCGAGGACCAACACCCAAGGTTGACCTCTGACCTCCATACACGCACCATAGCATGCAAATGCCTGCATTCACACATGAGTGCATGCACACACACAATAAGCAGTATATGCTGCAGCTCTTGATTAATAAAAATGTGAGAAAGACTTCAAGTCCCAGAGTGTCGATGTAGAGGAACTGCCTGCAAAGGCTGTACCAGCTGCTGAGAGCGCCAGAGGAGTGCAGCTCAGGCTCAGTGACCAAGGATGAAGATTCACATCAGTTCTCGCCTCACTGTGAAAGCCTTTGAAGAGCCCTCTTTGGCTAAGTAGTTAAGAGCGGGGGCTGCTTCTCCAGAGGGCCCTGGTGCAATTCCAAGCACACATGTAATGGTTCACAACTGTCTGTAGTGTTGCCCTCTTGGCATACATTTGTGTCATATCATTTATCACATTTATTATTCATTCAACAAATAGTTAATGGACACTTACCACATGACAAACATTCTTCAAAGGGCGTGAAAAACTCCCTTTTAAAATCCGTACTCCAATAGACACAGTAGAGAGTAAAACAAAACCTAAGTAAGCCATATAGACTTACGTATCAGGAAAAACGGAAGCATCAGGAGGGTAGGGACAGAATGCAACTTAAGTAACAGCATCAAGGTGAGCTTCACTGATAATGCCACGTTTACACAAGACTTGAATGGGCTGCAGGAGTGAGCCAAGCAAATACTTGGGAAAACCCATTCCAGGAACAAGAAGCATTCGTGCAAAGTCTAGACGGTGGAGAAGTCTTCTGAGCAGGTGTAACCCAAGAGTGCCTCGCTGCTGGAGGAGAGTAAGAGAGGGGGCAGACAGACAGACCCGAGTAAGGGGGGGTAGGGCCTGATTATGTGGGTACCCTGCTGCATTGGAAGGACTTCCAGTTTTACTCTGAAGGAAACAGGAAGCCACTGGAGTCAGAGCACAGGACTGATCCAGGTGTGTTCATTTTGTTTTGGTTGAGTTGGGAGCAGGGGGCGTTGTGTTGTTTTGTTTTGTTTTCTGAGACAAGGTCATATACAGCCCAGCTGGCCTCTAGGTATTAAAGGATAACCTTGAGCTTCTGAGCCTTCTGTCTGGACCTCTAAAACGCTGGGATCACAGATATGTGGCACATGTTTTAAATCAATCACTGACTATCATGTTGAGGACAATGTGGAGAGCAGGGATAGAAGGAGACAGTCAATTTCAGTGGCGGGCAGAAAATGCTCATGGCTTGGAGCATCATTTATTATCTTTTACATATTTATTTTTTAATTTTATTTTATATTCGTGAGTGTTTTGCCTGCATGTGTGTCTATGCACCTGGGGGCCAGAAGAGAGAATTCGATCTCCTGGGACTGGAGTTGGAGGCAGTTGTAAGCTGTCACGTGTATGCTGGGAATAGAACCTGAAAGTGTCTTTAAACATCCCAGTCATGTCCGTCAGCCCCTACTGAATTGCATTTTCTGAGTTTAAGAACTGGATTTTATTTAGCTTTTTATCTCAGATGCTCAGCACTGTCTAAAAGTCATTACCAAAAGACAGAAGGAATAAAGGAGAAAAATGAGGAAGAGAAGAATAGCTATTAAGCTGGCCAAAGAAAAAGGGAAACACTAGTAATCGGGGAGGTCTTTGCAAATGGACCAGCCTTTTAAAACTGTAAACTTGTGATTTACTTCGGCAGTTTGCCAAAGAGAAGGGCCACCTGAACACGTCCTAATTCCACAGTCACGATTCACAGATGACACTCAGCACTCGGCAGCCCCCACTCCCAAAGCAGAGGCCAGCAGCCGGCTCTCCTTACTTGGAGAAGCTTGTCGTAGCGCTCCGCAGACATCAGGAAGCGGCCATCTTCAAGCTGCATCTCCCGGTTCTCCAGCAAGTTGTTGAGTACTGGAAGCACGTTTCTCTCTGCCTTCTCCAGGCCTTCCAAAACCAGCGTCCTGCCTTCCGTGGCAGCGCGGACAGCACACTATTTCCAAGAAACACAGAGGCAAAATGAGAACAGAAAGGGCCCGGCCCGGCCCGGCCTGACTATACTCACACTGGAACTAAGCGTGTTCCCTGTTAGAGAGAATGAGAATCAGGACAGGTGGATTTGATCTCAATTTTGTTTTCTCTGGCTGTCTGATCTTGGGCAAATGATTTTACCTCTTTGTGCCTGTTTATTCATCTGTTAAATGAAGAGTCAGAAATGAGCTCTAGGGTTTTTTGCAACATTACATTTTAGATTACACAGCCAATGAAATAGAAAACTAACAGTTATCTATGAACGGGTAACGTAATTAAACAAGGAAACAGCTTCCTTAATTAGAGAAGAGAAACAAAGGTAGCAGTTTGGCTTCTCTGTTCCTTAAGAGTCTTGTGAGGACCAAAACGTGAGGCAGGGAAGTTTGAAGATCACAATGTTTACAAATGAGTCGTTTAAACAAATTCTGTTTCCGTGTGATGTCCAATGCTGACAACTTTACACATTTGGTTGACTGAATTAATGAGTACTGTATCTCCATGGATTTAAGAAAATTGTAATGGAGGGAAATGGGGAGTAAATGATAATGGACCAGAAGACAATGAAGCCTCTCCTTCGGCTGGCAGGTCCTGAACACAAACATTTACATCAAAATCCTTGAAAACGGGCTTGAAAGGAAAATCTAATTCACATTTCTCTGCATGCGACACAGACAGAATTAATGCTGCTAACTATATATTGCCACTCCTTAAAATCATCTTTGGCCTCATGACACGAGTCTCTTAGAACAATAACCTCTTCTGCTCTGTCTTCGTTACGCGTGGGTCCAGAGTTAAATTCACAACCCACGGCTTGCATTACTTCCAAGGAATCTTCATCACATGGTCCAGATACCTTTTCTATGCTAATGGCTTTCCAATCTCCAGCTCTCCCAAGCTTCAGATCCACATGGTTGCATTGCATGGATGTCTGCAACCAGACCCCACAGCACCCCAGATGCCCCTGTACCACACTGAGCAAGTCCCACTTCCCCCAAATCTGCTTCATTTCGATTCTAGTCTTCTTTTCATGCTGTGATAAACAGACACCATGACCAAAAGCAACTGAGAAAGAAAGGTTTGTCTTACAACTCCCAGGTAACAATCTATCACTGAGGAAATTCAAGAAGATACTCAAGGCTGAGACCCCAAAGCAAAAACCACACAAGAATGCTGCTGCTTACCGATCTGCTCTCCATAGCTTGCTTAGGTACCTTTCTTATAAACCCCAAACCACCTGCCCCCGTGTGACACCACCTGCAGTGGGCTGGGCCCTCCCACATCAATCATTAATCAAGAAGATGTACACAGACTTGACATTCTGATGGAAGCAATTCCTCAATGGAGGTTCTCTTCCCAAGTGACTTTAGAAATGGAGTAATCAAGTTTTTGCTGTGTCAACAAAACTACCCAGCACATCTTTAAGGTGGGAATACCATTCATTTTTGCAGGATCCCTCAGTATCTCATCTCCTAGGTTCAATTTATCTCCATATTCTGATAATCTAATATCCTTAATTGAATTTGAACTTATCCAGCATGGTGAGTGGCCTGACATTCCAGGACATAGGAGACTGAGGCAAGAGGAAGACTAGTGAAGGCCAGCTTGGGTCTACCTTGTAGGAAAAAAAAAAAAGAAAGAAAGAAAGAAAAGAAAGAAAAGGAAGGAAGGAAGGAAGGAAGGAAGGAAGGAAGGAAGGAAGGAAGGAAGGAAGGAAGGAAGGAAAGAATGAAAACAAGTGAGGTCAAAATATTTCTCCACTCACCCCTTTCTACCCCTCCCCTAGTTCAGACCCTCTTTATCCTTCGGATCTCTTCTCTAAGAGTCTGAGGTGCCAATTTACTATCTAAGCCTACTAAAATACGGCCATTTGCAACATCTTCTGCCATCATTTGCTTCACATGTAGTCTTAGTGACAATGAACTTGTGTGATTTCCCCCTGTACACAACTACTCTACTAGAAAATCTCCATCTTTACTTACAATGACCTTTTTACCTTATATTTAATTTTCCTTTTAGTGATCAACTCAAAAAAGGGCTAACCACTCCCGATTCCCCCATCCAATAGCCAGAGAAATTTCTGGAGAACTACAGGATTCATTTCCAAATATCAAAGAAAAAGCAGGAATTCCTTAATCAGGATTTCCTTTAAATAAATTGTTGAATTTTGCACTACATAACAAAGAGTTAATTTACTTCAGGTATCTATGAACTATTATAAGTAAATAAGATTCGGGTCTAATGATAGACTAAAGATAATTATCCCATTATAAGAAAAAGATCAGTTCAAATCTATCATTACTGCTATTTTGATTTTCTTCCATGACACTGACCATCATCTCATGGTATTTATTTATTCCTTGTTATTGAATGAATCAAGGTGACTTCTGGGCCCCGAGGAACTGGGTAATGAGCATCTTGTCTCTGGTACCTGTGTACAGAACAAACCAGAACTACAGTTTCTGGGCTATCAAAACTCAAACCACCACCTGGCACAGAAGGGCATGGGATGCTTGCTTATAAAAACACGTTTCAGGTGAGGTTTCAATTAAGCTACCTTTCACAAGAAACCCACAGTCTCAAAAACTCATTGCTCATAATAATATCACCACAGGTAGTAAAACTTTTTAAATTAAATTTTTATCAACCCTTATTTTACGACAAACTATTTGACTTTTAAAAGCTTCACAGAGATAAAAATGCCTGTTCAAGAAAAATCAGAAATACACAGATCAAAACTTCATAGTTTACCAACTATAGGCAGGAAAAGCAACATCTCACAACACGAGACAGAGGGACTATGCAGCTCTGTCTTCCTTCACCTCACAGGTACCGTGACCCACTACACACAAAATCCAGAGAAGGCATGCAGAGATCAGAAACAGATGCCAAACACGACAAGATTCTTTCATCTACTCTAATGGACGTATTGAGATGGGAAACTAAGAAAGTGATGGATGAAAAAAGACAGTACCCTAGTGATCCTGGGAAAAACTTCACCTATGCGGCACCTCTTCTCCAGAGTGAATCTCACACAGGAGGGACCTCAAGCCAAGAACCTTCCTACTGGCTGGAAAGATGGCTCAGCAGTTAAGAGCACTGGCTGCTCTTCCAGAGGCCCTGGGTTCAATTCCCAGAACCACATGGCAACTTACACCTGTCTGTAACTCCAGTTCCAGTGCATCTAACACCCTCACACAGACATACATGCAAGCAAAACCCCAGTGCACATAAAATAACAATGATTTTTTTAAAAAAGAACCCCGCTACTAAAGAATAGAGGAAAAATTCGTCATTTGGAAGTCATCACAATTGTGGCAGGCAAGGATCATAGTAGATGGTAGCATTTTGAGGAGAAACTAGTGTCTGTATACACTCAAACATCTTCCCACAAGACATCATAAATGACAAGAACAACAGAAACAAACAACACTATGTTGCAGGCTTTCTTTTGAGCCACCAACCAGCCCCCAAATCATGACACAGAGATTTATTATTAATTGTGAATGCTCGGCCTTATCTTATGCTTGTCCCACTAGCTCTTATAACTTAATTTAACCTGTTTCTCTTCATCTGCATTTTATCTTGGGGCTGTTTACCTTTTTTTCATTCTGTATGTCCTACTTTTCTTACTTCTTCCATGTCTGGCGTCTTCCTCTCTTTCTCTCTCATTCTCTCCTTCTCGAACCGAGATTTCTCCTATTTATTCTCTCCGCCCAACAGCTCCGCCTATCCCTCAACTGTCTAGCTATTGGTCATTCTGCTTTTTATTAGACCAATCGGGTGCCTTAGGCAGGCAAGGTAAAACAGCAACACATCTTTACATAATTAAACAAATGCGGCATAAACAAAAGTAACATACCTTTACATAGTTAAAGTGATATTCTGCAACATAAACAAACATAACACATAGTTATGTAATATTCCACGACAACACTGAGGAACTGCAAGAGCCCAGTCTAACCATGTGGTCAAAAACAATGTTGCCAATAATGGGCTCCACCAGTTTCTTACAGCAGGGCTTCTGACGCAGTGCTAGGGTGGACCGTCATCACTTCTACATAGTCTTAATAAGACTGCATCATTTCAAGCATGAGGAGACAGCAGGCAAACCAAAACTGAGCAACAGTCTCGGGAAGTGTTGGCCATGAAGAGAAGGACAAATCCTGCTGCAGGAACCCGGCTGGGCACTGTGTGGGTAGTAGCAGCCATTTGTTGAATGATTCAAAATGTGGGTGTATTGAAACGAGGAGGAAGAAATTGTGGATAAATACAGAAAAGACAGTACTTAATTACTGAAAAAAAAAAACCTAGGTTTTACTTGGTTTTGGAGCAAGCCCTCTGTAAAGTCTCTATGAGGTCCATAGCTCATAGAGAATTTAAAAAACAGTAAATCTCTCCAATTGTTTTCTAATTTGACGTCAGTTATTTATAAATTTTATGCATTATGTGAAAATAAATTGGCTGTTTCACATCACAGTTGAATCCAAGCATGAGGATATAAAGAGAATTACTGAGCCACTTTGCTTTCTGTTGCTGTGATAAACACTAGAATGAAAATCAACTTGGGGAGGAAAGGGGTTTATTTGGCTCACAGTTTACAGTCCAGCCTCAGAAGCCCTGATAAGTACTTGAAGCAGGCACCAGAGGCAGGAACTGGAGCAGAAACCACCGAGGAATGCTGCTTGTTGGCTTGCTTCTCCTAGCTTGTTTAGCTACCTTTTTTTTTAATGAAATGTATCCATTTATTTTATATCCCAACCACAGCTTCCCCTCTCATTCCCTCCCCCACCCCCATCCACTCCTCCTCTGTTTCTGTTCAGAAAGGGGCACCTCCCATGGGTGTCAACAAAGTATAGCATATCAAGTTGAGGTAGGACTAAGCTCCTCCCCTCATATTAAGGCTTGCTAAGGCAACCCCGCATGAGGAATAGGTTCCCAAAAGCCTGTCAAGTGTCAGGGACAACCCCCGCTCTCACAGCTAGGAGTCCTACAAGTAGACCAACCTATACAACTGTCAAACATATGTAGAGCACCTAGGTCAGTCACATGTGGGCGCCTTAGCTGCTGATCCAGGGTCTGTGAGCTCCTATGAGGCTAGGTGAGTTGTGTCTGTGGGTTCCCTTGTAATGACCTTGAGCCCCTGGCTTGTACAATTCTCCCCCCTCTCTTCAACAGCATTTCCAGAGCTTGGCCCAGTGCTTGGCTGGGTTGGGTCAAGATAGAGGGGGAGAGTAATGAAAGAGATGTCTTTATGGGGAAGGGGCATTTGGAGGGTCAGGTAGAAACCTGGTACCAGGGAAACTCCCAGGAATTCACAAGGATGACCCCAGCTAAGACTCCTAGCAATAGTGGATAGGTCACCTGAACTGGCCATCTCCTGTAATCAGATTGGTAACTACCCTAATTGTCATCAGAGAGCCTTTGTCCAGTGACTGATGGAAGCAGATGCAGAGATCCACAGCTACCTTTCTTATACAACCCAGACTGAACTGCTTAGGGATGGCACTGCCCATGGTGGGTTAGGCTTTCTTACATAATTAGCAATCAAGAAAATGCCTCACTCACATGTCCACTGGCCAATCTGGTGGAGGGACCCCAGCTTGTGACAAAAATAAACCAACACAATTATAAACTTTAAAAACAATAAATTCTGTAAAGGGAAGAAAAATAAAATAATGACAAGCAAAGAATCAAAGAAGATTTTTAATTTCTCATGTGACCTCTGGTAACATGGTTGTAAGCCAGAAGCATTCAGTTCCTATCTATATGCACATTTGTGGGGGAGCCGAGGAAGCCCTGAGTAAATTCATATTGTTGACATGGGCATGGCCATATCAAAGACCTCAGACCCATGGGGGCTGACAAAGCCTCCCTCCATCCCAAGCTCAGAGGGATGGCAAATCCTTCTCTGGTCCAAGTGCAAATGTTGACAGTGTGTGCAGGTACAAATGTTGACGAACGACTGACCAGTCAGTGCAAAAACCAGCAACTGCAGCCTCCCCCGTGGGTCACTGCAATGGAGACTGCTGCTTACAGACTACCAACTACTAGCTAGCCCTTTGCCTGTGCTATACATAATAAACATGCTGAGCTTCAGGGTGGTGGGGTGGTTGGTACTGCTCCACTGTTGCTACGGGATGTTCTGTATGACAAATATGTTAATAAATAAAGCACTGATTGGCCGGTAGCCAGACAGGAAGTATAGGCAGGACTAACAGGAGAATTGAGGGAACAGGAAGGTGGAGAAGGGACTGCCAGCCACCGCCAGGACAAGCAGCATGTAAAGATGCCAGTAAGCCACGAGCCACGTGGCAAGGTATAGATTTATAGAAATGGGTTAGTTTAAGATATAAGAAAAGTTAGCAAGAAGCCTGCCATGGCCATACAGTTTATAAGTAATATAAGCGTCTGAGTGATTATTTTATACGTGGGTTGTGGAACTGTGGGGCTTGGTGGGACCTGGAGAAAAGCTCTCCAGCAACACACTGCAGGGAGCACAGCCCACCCAACCCCAGCTTTTCTGGACATGTGCCTGTCTTCGTTCCCTGCCTCTCCAGACAGGTCAAGTCCCTAAAGTTCACAAATTGGGGCACATATTTAAACTTTCAAGGTGGTAGACAAGAATGTTAGCTGACAGGAAACGGCCCTAGGCACATGCTCTGTAGTAAGGAAATCAGAAGCACTGGACTTAATGAGCCAGTTCTAGTCACTGCCTGGGTTACCAAACCACTTCCTGATGCCTCTGTAAATGCCTATGACATTATTTAGATGCTTTAATCAGCACTTTCAGACTTTATTACCATAATCTGATTACATTTACAGTGAATAAAATTTAACAATAAGAAAGTACTTTAACATATCAATGATGATCCGGGCCATGTATAAGCTTCCACTTAGTTGGATAGAAAAGAAAACGCTACATGTTGTGCCCGATAGAGGACAAGCATCTTGCCCTCACTCAGTGAGGTCCCCTTTGCCCCATGTCTGCTCATGACTGATGTGAGAAGGAGTGATGCTGGCCTGCCCTGTACACGCTGCATCTCCCTACCAAGATCCACTGGTCCGCAGAGGAGAGCCCTAACCTCTACAGCTGTCATCAAGCTGGTCACAGCAGGCCACACACATTTATGGATTAACAACACAACTGCTCAGTTAAGGAGTGCCGTTACATAAGCCTGGGATAAAGGAAGGACACAGCTATCTACGCCTACATTTGCTGTGAGAACAGAACAAGGTTAAGTACGAGCTTGAGAAAATTACTCTAGGTACCATGAAGCTTTTCAATACAGACTGGTAAACACTGTGCATTTTCTCTTGAGATTTTCAAAACCATAAAAGAGCAGTGCACATGCCTTTTTATGGCATGACTAGCTGTGGCAGTCCCCCAGAAGAGCAGTCACCAACTTCAAAGAGTCTTTCTTGTCTGTCAAGAGACAGGGACCTAATTCTGTCAAATAAAAATCAGGAAAAAACATAGTAAGATCCCGCTGACCCAGCTAGTTCATACCTCGGCTTTAATAACCCGACACGTGGACGTAAAGGAGTCCAAAGGAAAAGAAGGTCCATGGCCTGTTCTAGATTTGCTTCCAATTTGATAAGACCTGAGGCAAGTAATTAATCTGGAAGTCTGTGGCCTCATTTACGAAATGATAGCATCCTCAAGGGGTATCCAGAATGTAACAATTTAAATATCAAAGCAGTACTAGAACAAAAAAGTAATGCTATTTATTAAAATGTAAATCATTGCTAACACAGTCATTATTTAATGAAAATAGATTTCAAAAAGCTTCACATTTACTCAAAAAACTATAGTGTAAAAGTACTGCGGGGGGGGGGGGGAGAAAAATGAAAACTTACATTTTAAGGTTTTTACTCTGTGAGTGTGTGTGTGTGTGTGTGTGTGTACACAGATATGTGCAAGAACACACCTAAGCGCAGAAACCCAAGGTCAACACTGAGTGTCTTCAATCGCTCTCCATTTTATTTTTTGAGACAGGGTCCTCACTGAGTCTTGAACTCACAAATTCTGCCACACCAGCTGGCCAGCAAGTTCAAGAGATCGGCCTCTATCTGCCCTGTCCCCACCCCACCCTGCCCCCCAGCACTAGGGTTACAGATATGGAACTGCCTGGTTAGTATACGGGTACAAGGAATCCAAACTCAGGTCTCATCTCCCCAGCCCCAGATCTTTATTTTAAAATATCAGAAGAGTAAACCTTTTCTCCACCGAACAGCACAAATAAATATCAGACAGGATAGACTATTTTCTGTTTGCTGCTACAGTCTGAATGTGTCCCTCAATGAATATGAGTCTGATACTTAATCCTCAATGCAACAGGTTAAGACCTGGGGTCTTTAAAGGGTAATTAGGTTTTGAAGGCTACTTACCATGAATGGATTAATGCCATTACCTTGAATGTGGGTTGAATGTGTCCCTCAATGAATATGAGTCTGATACTTAATCCTCAATGCAACAGGTTAAGACCTGGGGTCTTTAAAGGGTAATTAGGTTTTGAAGGCTACTTACCATGAACGGATTAATGCCATTATCTTGAATGTGGGTTAGTTATATGCAAAGGATGAATCTGGCCTGTATCTTCTCTCAACTCTCTTTTTTATTCCTTTTCTTTCTTCCTGCCCCTCTTCCATGCTCTTTGCCCTTCTACCTTTGCTCTCCTCAGATAAAAGCCCCTCCTCAATCTTGGACTTCCCAGCCTTCAGAGCTGTGAGCCAAGTAACTTTCTGGCCCTTATCCCAGTCTCAGGCATTCTGTTACAGTAACACAAATCTGCAGTAAGTTACTCTTCCTACTTACTTTCCATGGGTGACTTGTAGTCAGGTTCACCTTTGAGCCTTCATTCTTTCAATGGGGTTAAAAATCAAATGAGCTAACCCCCAGAACACAGCAAGTTATCAAGAAACAATCAGTGATGCGGTGTAATGGCAAACACCTTTAATTCCAACACTTGGGAGGCAGAGGCAAGGAAATCTCTGTGAGTTCAAGGCCAGCCTGGTCTACACAGTGAGTTACAGGATAGCCAGGGCTACATAGTGAGATCCTGTCTTGGGGAAGAAAAAAAAATCACCAATCAGTGGATACTAGTCAACAATACTTTAAAAGAAGGAAGGAAGGAAGGAAGGAAGGAAGGAAGGAAGGAAGGAAGGAAGGAAGGAAGGAAAGAAGGAGGGAAGGAGGGAGGGAGGGAAGGAGGGAGGAAAGGGAGGAAAGGGAGGGAGGGAAGGGAGGAAGAAAAGACGACTGACTTACTCCTGTTTTTGGCAAGACACAGATAGAACTAGAAACCATTGGAATAAATAACCCAGACACAGAAGACAAGTTCCACACGATCTTACTGACATACAGAATCTAAAGAACTTTATCTGGTGGTTACCAAGGGCCAAGAGAGCAGGGAAGATCGGGGAAAGAAAGGGATGATCAGTAGGTGCTGGGTTATGTTAGAAAGGAGCTCAGTTCAGGTATAATATTCACAGGAGGATGCCAATACATGACGGCATACTATGTTTCAAGAAGCTAGTGGAAAGGACTCTGAATGCCTTACTGTAGCAGGAATCTTAAAAGTTCTTATTAATTAAAACAAACCTGAGGCCAATTATTGGGGTGAATGCTGGAAGATCAGAGAAGCAGAACAAGCCACAGCTACCTCACCTTGCCAATTCCTCAGCTGATCCTGTTTCCTCAGACTGGATGCCTCTGAGTCCTCATCCAGAATGAATCTAAGCTGAACTGCTGCTTGTAAGCCTGAAAGCTTAACCAGCCAAATGCTTCTAGTTTCTGGTCTTCACACCTTATATATCTTTCTGTTTTTGCCATCACTCCCTGGGATTAAAGGCTCGCTTCTTGGGACTAAAGGTGTGTGTCACCATGCCTGGCTGTTTCCAATGTGGACTTGAACTCACAGAGATCCAGAGGGATTTCTACCTCTGGAATGCTAGGATTAAAGGTGTGAGTGCCACCATTTTCTAGCCTTTGTATCTAGTGACTGTTCTGTCTCTGACCCCAGGTAAGTTTATTAGGGTGCACAATATTTTGGGGAACACAATACCACCACACCTTACCATGAGAATTTTGTTTGTTCTCATCCTTATATACCTCATGAATTTATTTCAGAATCTAGAACAAACCTGAATAACTAATATTAATATGTGTTTACTAAACAATGTTCTCCTTTTGTCAAAAAAAAAAAGATAACTGGACAAGGTCAGGGCTAATTTGTAGCAGGAATACACTTAGGTATGGTTTTAATCTGCACATGCATGAAATCTATGGCCTTGGCCTCCTTAGAACTCTGACCCAATCAAGGAAGCTAAATGACCTATTTTTACAAATACAAAGCACATTTCATTTTGCCTTGATTATAATATCTGACCCATTTAAACTGCAAATACATAATTACATGGCACTGACATTCAGTTATTAATATAACAATTAAAGCCAAGCTTATTTTCCTTTTTTAAAATAAAACAGGTATTGTTACAATGATGAGCAGCAGTATGTGGTCACTGCCGCTGTCAATGGCCAGCATCATGACTTTTCGGGTGAAGCAATAGACTCAAATCCTCCCTCTGCTATTAGTCAGTTCTATGACCCTAGCCATGGAAGCCTGTTACCTCATCTGTAAGACAGGGATGTCATCTCCCGCCAGGGAAATTGTGACGATTAAATAACATTGCTGTAAAGCACCTAGCACAAGAGAGGTCCCTCCAGCAAAGGCCTCCTCGTCATCTCACTTGATATTCTTAACCTTAATTTCACAAATCTACCACACAGTTCATACTATATAGACAGGGAAGAGTTGGTCTCAGGACGAGAGCGACACAATTAGGAGCCAAGGCCGAGGCCTGAGCTCTGATTGCCAGAAATGCCAGAATAAAAAGACAGATTTTTCCCAACTGTGATAATTATAGCACAAAACAGTGGAGTTGGAAATAGTCTGGTAAAAGTGCCAGAACCTAGCCACTCTTCATAACCTTGTTTCCATGTGGAGATGTTTTCCAAATTTCAAATATTTCACTCATGAATGAGTTTCCAGAATACAACTTTGTAAGTTCAATAAGTATATGAGGAAAATATGCTTCAGAATCTATGGATGAGATGCGGTTTATGCTTCCTTGTCTGCTCCAGTCAATGAAAGGCATTTATTTAGACAAGACAAAACTCTCATTTCTGATCGATGGCATGATGTGGTTCAATTTATTAAGAGTTGCTTTTATGACCTGTAACATTTGAGTGATGTGATTTTGCTTGTTTAAAGATTTGGGGTATTTTTTTTCTATTAACAATGAAGATCAAAAATAATCTAAAATAGAAGAGAATACATTAAAATCTTATATATAAGTGTTTACTCTATGCTTCATACTAAATATGTGCTATATACATTATTGAATTTCACATTACCACATAAAGGAATTTAACAAGACTACAATATAATGAGTGCCTGACTTAGAAATCATTCGGTCTTGTCTTTCTACTCCCCAAACTATTTGGGGGTTAAAGATCTATCTCCTCTTTGTCAGAGTAAAAATATAAATGTAAATTATTTGTACTATAGCTAATCTGTATTTCCTTGTACTTGAATAACATAAGCAATTATAAACCTGACTTAAAAGTCTTTTTACCCCAGCTCTTTGGAGTCATGTGACAATCACAATATTAATGACCACATCAACAAGTTCAGAAGAAAATTCAATGACTGGAGAATTTGTTTTGTTTTTTTTTTGTTTTGTTTTCTAGGTTAGTTTACCTTCTAGGGTGAATGAAAGTTAAAGTGTGGACAAAATATTGATCATGGCCTCCTTATTACTCAACGGGTGTCAAACTGATGGTTTTCACAGTTTGCTCTACATAGTTCCTCCCTAAGCCTTACAAAGGGCATCGAGAAGATTCCCATGGAATACTAACAGAACCTTTGTGGCAACTGGAGCAAACATTTACAGTGATGCCTGAGGCAGAGTCCAGCATCTTCCTGAGGAGCTCTGACTTTCTCTGTCAGTACTGCTCTCCTTTTCCACTGACTGGGAGATTAGTGAAGTGATAGCCAATGAATTCTAAAAATTACAACCTATGTAAAAGTTGGAAATGCAAGTTAAAGCCTGTCAATTTTGAGAAGTATACAGAGACCCAATGATGACAAGACTTCATGAGGCAATGGGCACCATTAAGAGCATGAGTGGGTGCCCTTCCTGGAAAGCAAACTGGCCATGAATGTGGGGCTCTTTAAAAAGTCCCACTCTGCCCATTAAGAATTGTACTTCTAAGCCAGGCGGTGGTAGCACACGCTTTTAATCCCAGCACTCAGGAGGCAGAGGCAAGTGGATCTCTGTGAGTTCGAGGCCAGCCTGGTCTACAAAGCGAGTTCCAAGAAAGGCGCAAAGCTACACAGAGAGACCCTGTCTTGAAAAAACAAAAACAAAAACAAACAAACAAAAAAAAGAATTGTACTTCTAGGATCCACACCTTAAAACCTCATCAGATCATATCACGATTTAAGTACAACAATATTCAATAAACGTTACTTGCAATATTGAAAAGCCACAATAAATTTAATGGTTGGCAATATGAGAGGGCACACAAAATGGAACATTATATAATTTTACTACTCTATTTGTACTATTTCTATTTGTATTTACTATTTACTATTATATAATTTTACTATTACTATTGGTGAACTATTGTACAGACATTTAAATAACATATTTCAAAGAAATACTGAATGTCTTTTAATTTAAAAAGATACCATGTATAAAAAGGAATGCTGAAATTTTATATATGGTATTCCATTTTTGTAAAAATTATTTATTATATTATGTTAAATACATATGCTTATGGACAGAAAACTATAGAATATATTCATAGTATTTGTCTTTGCAAAGAACATAACAAGTCATTTAAAATCCTTAATATAACATGGACATCGTAACATATTAACCACACTGAAAATGACAAATGTTCTCCCATTACTCGTGGATAGCTACAGGCATTGTTTCATCTGTTGATCTATCTAGGTTAGGGCATTACCTGGTGGTGACTAAAGCTACTATCTTTACAGCAAATTCAGTGGTTAAGAAGGTAGAGGGGAGGTGGGGGAGGGGATGGGAGGAGAGGAGGGAGGGGAACTGCACTCAGGATGTAAATAAATGAATAAATTTAATTAATAAAAAATGCCTACTCAAAGTCAGGCATTAAATGGGGAGACAACTCTGAACTTATCTAAGCATCTTTATTCATTTTATTCTCTTTTACAAGTGTTTATAAATGCTGATTTTTTTCTCAGCTCCGTTTTACTGAAATTATACTAAATAAAATGTTCTGAATTCTGTAATAAAAAAAAAGAAAAGAAAGGCTATTAAGGAAATAAAAGGATTTCTTAAAGGACTTCAGGTTTTATAGTGTGCCTAGGTGGCAATCAATTAGCAGCTTTGTCTACCTAGAATTCAAATGGGAATTATACCTTGTGATAATTAAAAATAGACATTTGAAGAGTCAATATTTGGATGGAGAGGCAGCCCAGCAGGAAGAGAGCTTACTGCAATTCCAGAGGCTCAGCTCCCAGCACACACACTCAACCACTCGTAAGTGCAGTTCCTGAAGACTCTCACCCTCTCTGATCTCCATAGGCATCACACCCAGGCAGCATACACACAGGCACACAGACATAAAATAAAAATAAGTTTTTCTTAAGGATCAATCACTTGTCCACAGGAAAGCCAACTCTTCTTAGTCATGCCTTTTTCTTTTCAATTTACTTAAAAAATTGCCAAGGTTGACCAGTTGTGTTCCAGTTTGAGTGCCAGAGATGACTATATTCCAATAGGAAAAAGCAGACAATAAATGTGGAAGCCAAGGGGAGTTCACATGTTGATGCTGTGTTAGGCTGTGTTACAGAGTTCGGATTTTATTTTGTTATGAAGTAATTGCATGCCTTTAAGCAAGGGCCTGTCAACCAGAAAAATATAAATTTAAATGTCTAAACCTCAAAAGAGTCTGAGGCAACTGAAAGAGTCAATATGCCTACACACCTATATTCAGGCACAGGCTCGGAAGGTATCTGTGTGCTACAGCATGCTAAGAACCAATGTGCATCATAAATAAGCCCCATCAAGAAAGTAGGGAGTGTAACATACACCATACATTTATATGGTTCTTTAAACATTTTATACACTGTAGCAGCTGTGAAATATGTATCATCTAAAAATACATTTTTTTTTAAGAATGGCAGAAAGTTTAATGAATATAATCACATTTTGGACTGGAGAGATGGCTCAGCAGTTAAGAACACAGACTATTCTTCCAGAGTACAGGGTTTGATTCCCAGCACTCACATGGCAGCTCACAACTGTCTGTAACTCCAATCCCAGGGGATCTGATGCCCTCTTTTGGCCTTTGTAGGCTCTGTAGGCATGAGGCACACAAGACACACAGGTAAAATAAAATATCCATGAATATAAAAATAAATTTCAAAAGAAAATAAATCTTGCAATGAATACGCATCAATAAAATAACTGTTAAGGATTTTTTAAATTTTATTTTATATGTATGAGTATTTTGTAGGCTAGAATGACTATGAACCTTATGCATTCCTGGAGTCCTCAGAGGCCAGAAGAGGGTGTCAGATCCCCTTGGACTGGAGTTAGAGACAACTGTGAGCCCCCCAAAATGTGGTGCTCAGAATTGAACCTCTGGAAGAGTAGCTAGTGCTCTTTAGCCACTAAGCCATCTCTCTAATTCAAAAAAAAATTTTTTTAAGATAATTAAAATTCACAAACAAAAAATCTTCAGCTCATCAAAAAACTTAGTTTCCTAAAGTAATTCCATTTCTGAAAAGTCAAAGTCACTTTTAAAGTAGAAGACACATTAAAACCCACTATAAGACTGGAGATTCAGTTAGGAAATCACAAGCCACAGCTGTCACCCCTGGCATCAGTACCCAATGTCCATGAGCACAAGCAGTTCTCAGAGAGATTCCTTTCAAATGCATTCACGAGCATCATCCAAGAAGGGTTGGTTTTTTTAAATTGTGGGAAAGGTAAAGGTTTCAGGCTTTCATACTAGTAATACTAAGTCTGGCTGCCATCACTTCATGTGACTGCCAAGTATCTTCATTTTACGTACATTTTTCATTTGGTAACAGTCAGCTAATTCAAGAAATGTGAATATTGTGTTCCACAAAACACTTACACTCAGCATTATACTCTTAATTATAAAGAATGTGCCCATTAAAAACAAAACAAAAAAAACCTTTAAACTTCACAAAGAGCTTGCTGTGGTGGGGTACTTATAAACCAGATTACTTGGTAGTCAGGGGCAAAACCTTTGTCTGAAAATAGGCAAGCGTGCACACACACACACACACACACACACACGTGTGCGCGCACACACGCATACACACATGCACCTACACACTCACATACTCTTAAAACAACCACCCCCTCCCCAGCTCCCCAGCTCCTATGAGTCACAACAGAAATGCCCCTACAGGCCATGTTTCGAACACTTGTCCCCAGCTGGCAGTACTGTTCCAGGAAACCGGTACTTGTAGGAGGTGGAGCCTGGCTGACGGAATTGAGCCACTCCAGGCAGGTCTTTGAAGGTTCCACTCCAGGCCCTGGTTATAGCCCACTCTCTCTTCCTGCTTCCTGGTCTACCAGCACAGGAACAGGCTCTGGCACCCACCACTGTGACTTCCCTGCCAGACTAGACTGAAAACACTCAGAAACCATCAAGAGAAATAAGCTCCTCCCATAAGCTATCCCTGTAGGGTATTCTGGTTACAGAGACACAAAAGAAACAGTTTATCTCACTCCAGGTTTCTAATCTTACATCTATAACTCTAGCTCCTTGTGTAGCTTCTGGAAGATTTCAGAGTGCACAAAAGAACAGATGTATTTCTTCTATCACAAATGAGATCATATACTGTCTTACCAATTCTTTCCACTCATACTCTGGACTTCTTATTAGGAGAGACTAGTGCCTCACCCATGTCGTGCATGCACACGTGTGCACTAGGACTTAAACCCAGGCTCTCGTACCTGCTAGGCAACTACTTTTTCATGACGCTACAGTCCAGCCTCATTTCAATCTTTTTAATCGCCACAGTGGTTTATTTAGTGGCTACAATGGTTTACAATAATTTATTTCATTAACCTCTTCAATATGCGTCATTACTGTTTTCAATTAGTTTTCTGATTTTGAACATACTACAACTAATATTGTAGAACTTTGTTCTTTGTGAACATATTTGTGTAGGGGGCACAGAGATCTCTGTGCTCACCGACACGTGCTAGGGGAACCTGGAATATTGAGCACACAGAGTTGTTCCCTCAAGGGAAGGAATGCAAAACCTGTTTTCTACCCAGAAGGCTGGAGCAGACGTGCATTCTAGCCTGGTGAGCTTGATTCAATCTGTGTGGCTGGAGACTTTCCAGCCCCGGACCCTCTTCCAGACCATTCTTGCAAACTTGTTTTTCTCGTCAATCTACAGAACCTATCTGTATGGACAGTGTCATGTGTACTTTACCAAGAGTTTTGATTAGTCATTTTCGATATGTGTTTAGCTGACTTTGTTCCTCGGAGATTTAGGCATGCTTTGTTGGGCATGCAGGATTGAGTTAGTCATCACAAGAACAGTTCTCACCAGATTGTGCCGTGTTTAAATATGCCAAAATATAAACTCAGGGTCAGACTTCCAAAGTTTGAACCAACATTGGCTACTGGGCCTTCTTGCCTCCCACAGTCTCTCTGTTGCCAGTGTAGGTCAAAGAGGTCCCTCACACACATTTGGGAGAAAAAGAATGTTGGGAATATAACTGTTGAATCCACATCCATGTGCAGTATCTTTTGTTGAGAGATGGTGTTGATGAAGTAGAGGCATCAGCTTCCGCTGCCTCCAGTGGCAAAGCTGCTGACTCTTCTCATCTTCATTATTAACAATGGACATCAGTGAATTCATTAAAGCTAGACAGTTCATGTTTTAACTTGCAGTATCTGTAAATAAGGGAGCCAAGTATATCCCCATGAACTCAATGGTTACTACAAATGTTTTCTGTATAACTTGATTATTTATAGTCTTTATCCTATATTCTGTGAGGCGTTTGAAAGAACATTTAATAGTTTATGCAATATGTTTTAAGAAAGAAATAATATCCTTCCTTACAATATTCATAAAATATTATTTTAGTTGATTATCCGCATCTAAGACAAGCCCTCCCACACACACACACAAAAAGCTATAATTCCTGGAAGTATTTCATTTCATGTGTTTTAATCTACATCTAACTCAGCTTTAGATTGAAAATAGTTATGTTCATGTGCTAGGGATGCTCCTATATTAAAGCAGCCATAATAGCTTTTCCGTAGAAAATGAAATATCTGCAAGCAAGTTATAAGCAGCCACTGAAAAGGAAGAAATCCTGGACTTTAGCTGACATGAGCGAGCACCAGTGACTTCCCCCAAGTTCTCTCCTCCAGAGCTAGAGCGAGCTGCTTCTAAGAACAAGAACATTGGACCCTAGATCGAATCTCTGACACATGAGACACTTTTGCCATTTTAAAAGTCAGTTCCACAGAACCCTGGAGTAATCGGTTGCGTGCTGGAGGGTAAGAGCTTGCCTGGTCGATGTAGAAAGCCGTGCCAGCTCGGATCTCCCGGCGCTGCTTGAGGTCGGTTTCGGTGGTATCTCGTGACAGGGCGATGTATTCCACCTCTCGTTTGGTCAGCTCCTGCAGAACACAGCTCAAAGTTACTTCAGAGCTAAAACCAAACGACCAGCCTACAATTTAGAGCAACATATCCCACAAAGGCCCTGCTCAGAGAAGAGCATCATAACTGTAATTATGGATTCAAAATATTTGGAGTCTGAAAAAAATTCAATAAATGGATACTAAAATATACAAATGCCGAGTATGGCAGGGCTTGTCTTCAATCCCAGCACTTGAGAGGCAGAGGCAGATGGATCACTGTGAGTTCAAGGCCAGCTTGGCCTACATAGCAAGTTCCAGGTCAGCCAGGGCTACATAAGAGACACTGTCTCAAAACTTCTCCTCAAAACAGGAACAGAACACACATACACAGGCACACACGCACACACACACACACACACACACACACACAACCATGCACACACACACACACACACAACTATGTACACATACACACACATCATGCATATATACATTCACACATATACATATACACATACAAACAAGCACATGTACCACACATGCACACATACATATGCACACATGCATAAATACATTTGCTCACAGACATGCACGCACAAACACACACATTGTGCTCACACACATGTACACACATATCCTTAGGGCTTCATTTTTACTGTACTCCATCCTACTACTTAAGTAGTAAGAATCAAAATTGAATCCTGCAAACCTAAATTTATCCTGTTGAATTCTTTTTCAAATACCATGAATAATTATTGGGCAACTTTCCTACAAATCATAACAAATCTCTGTAAGTACTATTTATCTTTTTTTAAAGTGTGGTTTCAATTCATTTACTCCATTGTCCAAGGTTTAGCAATTGAATACAATATCATTGTTAGATACTTTACCAAGTGTGAAACAAAGAATAGAAATCAACAGCTGAAGGAGACGAAAAAGAGCAAGAGGAAGAGAAAGCTAAGAAAGGGAGAGAAGAAAAAACATCTACCCCCCAAAACATGATGTGATCGAGGGGGAAGAAAGGGCATCCAGAAGCTGTACCATCTCAGAGCAGTTTACCTACTCGTAAAATCATTTTGCTATAACCTAGCAGCGAAGTACATTGCCCTTGCTTTTACAATGATGAATTAAGAACAGTGACATTCTCCAATCAAATAAGGGGGATAATAAACTTTTACAAATCATAGACATTAATTTACTTAAGGATAAAGGGAAAAGTTGACAGATTGTGTCATTACTGGAGAAGCAGATTTTCACACAGCGGGATTGTGTTTCCTTGCAACTTATCCCTGTTTTACATCACTGAACAATACTTGACTGTCATTCAGTTCTTTCAAATTTCTTTGTTCCAGATTGCCATAGTTTCCAGTATAACGAAAAAGAGGCAAAAGTCTAAAATAGAGATGCAGTCATAAAGATGTAATAATATCAAATGATATTTTCCTAAATATAAATGAATTGTCTGTCTGCAGGAGACAATTCTGGAATAAATTTTCTCCTTTTAGCAGATACATGCTTCTTCCTTCCGGAAGACATCAGTAATAACATCATGTCTGCTACTCTGAGTGGCTGAATGTAACTCCCTCCCTGAAAACCCTTCTCATTCACAATGACTGGCAAAATTGTATGTGGGTTTTTCAAAACAGGGTTGTGTGTGTGTGTGTGTGTGTGTGTGTGTGTGTGTAGACCTGGCTGTTCTGGAACTCGCTCTATAGACCAGGCTAGCCTCAAACTCAGCAATCCTCCTGCCTCTGCCTTCTGAGTACTAGGATAAAAGGAGTGCACCACCATGCCCAGCATTTTTTAAAATTTATTTAAATTTATTTTATGTGCACTGGTGTGAGGGTGTCAGATCCCCTGGAACTAGAGTTACAGACAGTTGTGACTGCCATGTGGGTGCTGGGAATTGAACCCGGGTACCTTCACTTGGTACAATCCACAATTCTAACAACTTCAAAGCCTGGCCCAAAATAAAATCTCAATGAGTCGTCACAGTCTTTGAAATGAGTGGGTAAAAGCCCCTCATTCTTAGACAAGACACTGTTGCCTGTGTACTAACTGAGGCCAATGCTGCAGTGGTAGGTCACACTTCACACGCTGATTCTGATGTAAAGTTACGGGCTAGTGAGGGTTCTGGTTCCAATTTGTCCAGTTCCTTCTGTCATTCTGGTCACATACACTTTGAAGTTCTAAAGTAAACCTGGGGCTGGACAGAGGGCTCAGCAGGCAAGAGCACTCCCTGCTCTTAGGACTGGAGTTCCATCCTCCTAACTCCAGCTCTTGATGCGTCCTCTGGCCTCAGGGAGCATTCACATACATGTGCACACATGAGCGTGTATGTGCATGCATACACATAACACACACACATACATGCTCACACGCAAAAAAAAAATGTTTTTAAAAATAAAAGATAAACTAAATATGCCATTGAGGTAAAGTATATAAAACAGATTCCAACAACACAGAAATCAATTCTTCAATAATAAATAACACAAGGAAGTTCTAACAAGGGTTTTTTTCTCCATTCTAAGAAGTTGTCTTCAGAACACAACTTCATCTGAGGATCACTCTTGCCTAAATCAGTAGCACAATGCCTATTAATCCTAACAGGACAACAGAAAGACCTTTCAGTGTTCTCACCGGCATTGAGATGTGGAGATTTCGGTTCACTTAACAGTTCTTAAAGGACTATGATTATTCAAGAGAACACCGTGTCAAAGAGGTGAAATGGGGCTTCAAGTCTAACTCCATCATTTTCTAGCTAAAGACTGCGTGGATAAGCCAGTCTTTGTGCGTTTGTTTTCTCGGCTGTGAAACAGGAGAAAAAGCACTGTGTGGCTATGACATTAACAATGCCCTTTCCTTGGGCTCCCTCTGAAAACCACACGACTTCAAAATGTCAAAGGAACTGCGTCGTTTTTAAGTTGTGAACCTGAGATAAGGAAAAACCCAATGAGTAACTTAAAAGTAAGGGCTTGGAGAGGAGGACAGTAGTGTTGGGTTTTACAGTCTCAGAGTTGCTGATTCTGTCTGCTCACTACTCACTGCCTGGATTTATAGTTATTCCTCTTTTTGGTTGTTGTTGTTGTTTTTGGGTTTTTCGAGACAGGGTTTCTCTGTGTAGCTTTGGTGCCTGTCCTGGATCTTGCTCTGTAGACCAGGCTGGCCTCGAACTCACAGAGATCTACCTGTCTCTGCCTCCCAAGGGCTAGGATTAAAGACGTGCTTCACCACCACCACCCGGCCTTATATTTATTTTTTACTGAAAGTAGAAGGCTTTCTTTCACGTTACAGAATACATACACATACACACACACACACCTATATATGTATATATCTGTATGCTACTGTCATGAAAGGTCAATGCACACAGGCTTCCCAAGCAACTTCTGAGCTTGTTATGAACGAGTCATTGCCTGATGACAGTGCTTATCCTAATGCAGCTATCCTGGTAGTTTTATAAATTCTTCACCTCCACTTACATTATCATTCCCTTTATCAAAGTTAAGACTCTTAGGAACTGGAAAGGTGAGTGGCCACCCTCACCCTAGATCCTACCCTGGGCACCAGCCACCCCTGGGAAGACCTGCCCACCTTGGCCCCA
>CABHPH010150933.1:29628-46237 GCA_902168325.1 Peromyscus nudipes | reverse complement strand
TTATTTCAGAAGGGTTGAAAATACTACCAGTGATTGGCCTCATCTGAAATTCTAAGCTTCAGAAAAATTTCTGTAGCTGTTTTTTAGGCAAAATAGTTCTATAGTCTGAAGATACATTAGAAACACACACACACACACACACACACACACACACACACACATACTTGATAAGCAGCATTTTCAAAACAATCTTTACATAGAAGACTTCAAACTCAGTGAGGGGAAAGGTTATGGCTTTGTCTACCTTTCAGCCTCCTGTCATTATCACCCAGGCATTTTACCCAACAGGAGCTACGGAGGGAGGTTAGCACCGGTATCAATAACAATAGCCACAATTCAATGTACCACGCAATATGCTGCAAGCTGCAACGGTCATTGTGTAGGAAAAAGGGGCTGGCTAAAGAAACCCACCCTGACCCTGGAGCCCAGAACTAGGGAAAGATGGCTCAGATCAGGGCAGAAAGAAACACAGTTTGGCTCAGTCAGATCAGAGCCATCTCTGCAGAGCCATCTCTGCCCCTGGCAAACTGATTTGTGAAAGCAACCAATCACAGAGCAGGATAGTAGAACCCGTAGGCCCAGGGTTGACTCCACCCCCAAGATTTCCTGTGTAAATCGCTCTGCCTAGTCAGTTAGAAAAATGGCTGTTCTCTCCACCCTGGTAAAGGCAGCTACTTTCCTGGACTCCTCCTTCCCAAATAAACCTCTTTCTCAAAGAGTTTTGGGTGTGAAGATCTTCATTCACTGGTGTAGAGAAGATCCTTGCTGAGACGTGCCCCAGTGGACAAAACAAGGGAGAGCTGAAAGAGCAGGGCAAGGAGGAGCTGAAAAGAAGATCTTTGCTGAGATCTTCTCAGTGAAGAGAGAGAGAGAGAGAGAGAGAGAGAGAGAGAGAGAGAGAGAGAGAGAGAGAGAGAGAGCTAAAAAGTAACACTTTTCTTCAGGGCTGGAGGAGTTTGCTACATTTCTGCAGTGGTTTTCCCTTTCACAGAGTGAAGCAAAAGAAGCAACATCTTAGGCCAGAGAAGCAGAGCTCTGCTAGGAAGCCCCTTTAAGTGGGGGCTGAGCAAAGCTCAGTTGTAGAGGCAATGCAGGAGAGGAGCAGGATTGCTATATCCTGTGGGGAGACCATCCCCCATCACACCAGGTATACCTTGACTTTCCCAAAGAGTCAGGATACCCTTCCCTGCTGAAGCAGTTTCAGGCCTGACTCTCCCGAGAAGTCAGAAAAATTTCCCTTCCAGGGTTGGACTGCTTCTTTGCAGTTCCACCTGTCAGAGCTGTGCTAAACAGCTCTAGGTGTCCAGGACACCTTCAGGGCAGATCTATTGTTCTGAGCAGCTCGAGGTGTCCGGGATACCTCTCCCTCCAGGGTTGAACTATCTCCTTGCAGTTCAGCCATCAGAGCTGTCCTAAGCAGCTCAAGGTTTTGCCTGACTCCTCAGGTAGTCAGGACACCAAACCCAGAGTTGCAAAACTTGCAACCAATTTACTTACATTTTGGTGCTGAAACCTGGGACACCAAACCCACAGAGTTGCAAAACTCAACATTTTTAAACCAATTTACTTACCAATTGTACCATCTCATTTATTCTGTGTTCTTTGAGGTCTTAAAATACTGAAAGCTTCGCTTACATAATGCTCTCTGTCACAGACTACTCCAAGCACTTTACACGGTTTCTTTTTTTTTTTTCCACCTCCTCTCTTCCCATTTCCTCCCCACACATTCCACTCTTCCTCTGCTTCTGTTCAGAAAGGGACAGGCCTCCCATGGGTGGCCACAAAACATGGCATATGAAGTGGAGGTAGGACTAGGCTTCTCCCTTGTATTAAGGCTGGGCAAGACAATCTAGTATGAGGAATAGGTTCCCTGAAGCCAGCCAAAGCATTAAGGACAGGCCTTGCCTCCACCACTAGGAGTCGCACAAGTAGATCAAGCCACACAACTGTCAGACATATGTAGAGGGCTTAGGTCTGTCCCATGCAGGCTCCCTAACTGTCAATTCAGAGTTTGTGAGCTCCTATGAGCCCAGGTAAGTTTTTTCTGTGGGTTCCCTTGTAATGACCTTGAGCCCCCTGGCTCGTATAATCTTTCCTCCTTCTTCAACAGGATTCTCTGAACTCTGCCCAGTGCTTGGCTGTGGATCTCTGCATATGTTTCCATCAGTCACTGAACGAAGGCTTTCTGATGACAGTTGGGGTAGTTACCAATCTGAATACAGGATTGGGCCAGTTCAGACTACCTGTCTACTACTGCTAGGAATCTTAGCTGGTTCATCCTTATGGATTTCTTTGAGCTTCCCTTGCATCGGGTTTCTACCTGACCCCAAAATGCACCACCATCAAGATGTCTCTTTTCTTACTTTTCCCCTCCACCCACTCTCCAACCCAACCCTTCATGTTCCCATCCCCACTGGCCCCCAGCCTACCCAGGAGATCTCTTCTATTTCATCTTCCCAGGGAAATCCATGTGTCCCCATCCTCCTTTGGGCCCTCCTTGTTTCCTAGCCTCCCTAAGACTGTGGATTGTATTATAGTCATTCTTTACAGCTAATATACACTTATGAGTGAGTACATACCATATTTGTCTTTCTCAGTCCTCACTCAAGATGATTTTTTTCTAGTTCCATCCATTTGACTTCAAATTTCCTAATGCCATTGTTTTTAACACATGGTAATAACTCACCGTGTAAATGTACCACACTTTTTGTATTCATTCCTTGGTTGAAGGGCATCTAGGTTGTTTCCAGGTTCTGACTATTATGGATAATGATGCTATGAAATAGTTGGGCAAGTATCTACTGAGGACTATTGGGGTCCAGCCTCTAATAGTCTTTTCCCAGAGGTCCAGAAGAGATGCTACCTGTGGTGAGAAATAATCTGAGGGAATGAATCTAAGTAAGTACACTGAGCTCTTTAGTCCATTCACTTTATTCTTCTAAGACAAAAGTTCTATCTACACAGCTTCAATTGTGTTCTCATACTTAGCTCCTCTCTGTCCCTTCTCCTCCTGTCCTCTCACAGTTATGAGTTCTTTCCATCTTGTCCTCATCTTCATCTTGGTTCCTCTCTCCACCATCATTCCTCTTCTTCCTCTTTCTGTGACCTGTCTCAATACACCTACAGTCAGCAATCCTCTGACTCTGCCACTGTCTGGTCAGGTGGGGCAAGTGTACTCAATCGCTAGGTAATCTGCATCATAGCTTGACTGCACCTGGTATGTAAAAACCCTTTTGTTCTGAGTAAAATGTCTGAGAGGAAGTCTAGAGGTGCCACTTGGACTGTGAGAGAAAGGGGGGGGGGTCTGAGCTTAATTTACACAAGAAACAAAGCTATGTACTTAACATCTGACTGACCTAGGCTGTGTCTCCATATAGATATCTACCTTAATTCAGGACACTAGCAGGAGGTCTGGAATGCTTATCCTGTCTGCTTTTTCCTTGGATGTTTGATAGGTATCTCAGATAAAATGCTTTTATCTGGAGCTGGCCCTGGCCTTGGATGCTTGCTAAAGGAAATAATTACGGAAGGCAGACATCTGATGATTCTAATGCTAAAAGGAAGAAACAAAAAGCCTGGAAACAGGAAGCCTTGCCTGTGTGACTGTTATCCAAATAACTTAATTGTATATGCCCAAAGAATGATCAATCCACACTGTTTAGGAGTGCTTAGAAAAAAAGAATCAATTGGGGAAGCTATGAAATTCATAGAAGAAAACTGCTGATATATTCAAAAGCCAAAAATAACACCAATGTTCCTTTGAGCCTTGGCTTCATCTGGAAAAATCCTGGACTTTTCCAGGTAATAGCTTTGCCATAGTCAGCTGAATTCCTACTTCATATTTCTGTGTCCCGTAACAAGTGTCCTTGTGGAATGATTGAGTATCCTTTGAGTATATGCCCAAGAGTGGTATAGCTGGGTCTTGAGGTAGATTTTTGAGAAACCTCCCACCAGCAGTGGAGGAGTGTTCCCCTTCCTCCACATTCTCTCCAGCATAAGCTGTCATTAGTGTTTTTGATCTTAGACATTCTGTCTGGTATAAGATAGAAGCTCAGAGTCATTTTGATTTGCATTTCCCTGATGGCTAAGGATGTTGAACAATTCTTTAGATGTATCTCAGAAATTTGAGATTCTTCTGTTGAGAATTCTCTGTTTAGATCTGTACTCCAGTTCTTAAATTATTTGGGGTTTTTTTTTGATGTCTAGTTTCTTGAGTTCTTTATATATTTTGGAAATCAGCCTTCTATATGCTGTGGGATTGGTAAAGATCTTTTCTCATTCTGTAGGCTGCTGTATTGTCTTATTGAAAGTGTCCTTTGCCTTTACAGCAGCTTTTCAGTTTCATGAGATCCCATTTATTAAGTGTTGATCTCTGTGTCTGCTACTGATGTTCTATTTAGGAAATTTCCTCCTATGCCAATGTGTTCAAGTCTATTCCTGACTTTCTCTTCTATCAGGTTCAGTGTATCTGAATTTATGTTGAGGTCTTTGATCCACTTGGACTTGAGTTTTGTGCATGGTGATAGATATAGAGCTATTTGCATTCTTCTACATGCCTACATCCAGTTATGCCATAAACACTTGTTGAAAATGTTTTCTTTTTTTTTTCCATTGATAATTTTGGCTTCTTTGTCAAAAATCAGGCATCCATAGGTGTGTGAACTTATGTCAGGGTCTTTGATTCTATCCCTTTGACCCACTTGTCTGTTTTTATGCCAATACTATGCTATTTTTATTACTATAGCTCTGTAGTAGATCTTGAAATTGGTGATGGTGATAACTCCAGAAGTTCCTTTATTGTATAGGATTGTTTTAGTAACCATAGTGTGTCTTTGTTTTTCCATATGAAGTTGCGTATTGTTCTTACAAGGTCTGTAAATAATTGTGTTAGAATTTTGATGGGGATTTCATTGAATCTATAGATTGCTTTTGGTAAGATTGCCATTTTTTACTATGTTAATTTTACTGATCCATGAGCATGGAAGATCTTTGCATATTCTGATATCTTCTTCAATTTCTTTTTTCAAAGACTTGAAGCTATTGTCGTATAGGTCTTTCACTTGCTTGGTTAGAGCTACCACAAAGCATTTTATATTATTTGTGGCTATCATGAAGGGTGTCATTTCCCCAATTTCTTTCTTAGTTAGTTTATCATTTGTATATAGGAGGGCTACTGATTCTCATAAGTTAGTTTTGTATCCAGCCTCTTCAGTGAAAGCGTTTATCATCTGTAGGAGTTCCCTGGTAGAATTTTTGGGTTCACTTATGTATAATACCATATCATCTTTGAATAATGATACTTTGACTTCTTCCTTTCCAAATTATATCCTCCTGATCTCCTTTTGTTGTCTTATCACTCTAGCTAGAACTTCAACTACTATATTGAATAAATATGGAAAGAGTAGACAGCCTTGTCTTGTTCCTGATATTAGTGGAATTGCTTTTAGTTTCTCTCCATATAATTTGATGTTGGCTGTCAGCTTGCTGTATATTGCCTTTATCATATTTAGGTGTGTTCCTTGTATCCCAATCTCTCCAAGACTTTTATCATGAAGGGATGTTGAATTTTGTCAAAGGTTTTTCAGCATCTAATGAGATGATCATGTGTTTTTTTTTTCTTTCAGTTTGTTTATATGTTCAATTAAACTGACAGATTTTCATATGTTGAACCATCCCTGCATCTCTGGGATGAAGCCCACTTGATCATGGTGTATGATCTTTTTTATGTGTTCTTGGATTCGATTTGCCAGTATTTTATTCAGTATTTTTGCATCAATGTTCATGAGGGAGATTGGTCTGTAATTCTCTTTCTTTGTTGCATCTTTGTGTGGTTTGGGTATCAGGGTGACTGTGGCCTCATAAAAAGAATCTGGCAATGTTCTTTCTGTTTCTATTGTGTGAGATAATTTGAGGAGTATTGGTATTAGCTCTTCTTTGAAAGTCTGGTAGAATTCTGAGTTGAAACCATCTGGCCTTGGGCTTTTTTTGGTTGGCAAACTTTTAATGACTGATTCTATTACCTTAGGAGTTAAAGGTATGTTTAAATTGATTATCTGGTCTGATTCAATTTTGGTATGTGGTCCCTATCAAGAAATCTGTCCATTTCTTTTAGATTTTCCAATTTTGTGAAATACAGTTTTTATATGTACCTAATGACTCTCTAGATTTCCTCAGTGTCTGTTATTATGTCCCCCTTTTGTCTCTAATTTTGTTAATTTAGATATTCTCTCTCTGCCTTTTAGTTAGTTTGGATAAGGGTTTAATCTATCTTGCTGATTTTCTTAAACAACCAACTGCTGTGGATATCACTCTGTATCAATAAAGCGCTGATTGGCCGGTAGCCAGACAGGAAGTATAGGCGGGACTAACAGAGAGGAGAATTGAGGGAACAGGAAGGTAGAGGGGAGACGGCCTGGAGCCGCGGCCAGGAGAAGGAAGATGTAAGGTACCGGTAAGCCACGAGCCACGTGGCAAAGTAGAGATTAATAGAAATGGGCTAAATATAAGAGTAAGAGCTAGACAATGATAGGCCTGAGCTAATGGCCAAGCAGTTTAAATAATGTAAGCGTCTGTGTGTTTATTTTATAAGTGGGCTCGGAGACTGGCGGGACTTGGGAGCTCGGAGACTGGCGGGTGGCAGAGATTTGTCCTGACTGTGGGCCCGGCAGAAAAACTCTAGCTACAACCAACTCTTTGTTTCATTGATTCTTTTCCTTGTTCTCTTTTTCTCTATCTCATTGTTTACAGCCTTCAGTTTGATTATTTTCTGTCATCTGCTCCTCTTGGGTGTGTTTGTTTCTTTTCGGTTTAGAGCTTTCAGGTGTGCTGTTAAGTTGCTAGTGTGAGATTTCCCCAAATTCTTTATGTAGGCACTTAGTATTATGAAGTTTCCTCTTAGCACTGCTTTCACTGTGTCCCATAAGTTCAGGTTATGTTGTGCGCTCATTTTCATTGAATTCTAGGAAGTCTTTAATTTCCTTCTTTACTTCTTCCTTTACCCAGAGGTGATTCAGCTGAGCACTATCCAGTTTCCACAAGATTATGGGCTTTCTGTAATTTGTGTTGCTGTTTAACTCCAACTTTAACCCATGGTGATCCGATAAGATATAAGGGGTTATTCCAATTTTTTTTTAATCTGTTGAGATTTGCTTTGTGATTGAGTATATGGTCAGTTTTAGAGAAGGTTCCATGAGGTGCTGAGAAGGTATACTCTTTTGTGTTTGGGTGAAATGTTCTGTAGATGTCTATTAAGTCCATTTGAGTCATAACATCTGTTAGTTCCCTTATTTCTCTGTTTAGTTTCTGTCTGGAAGACCTGTCCATTGGTAAAAGTGGGATATTAAAATCTCCCACTATTAATGTGTGGGGTTCAATGTGTGATTTAAGCTTTAGTAATGTCTCTTTTACAAATGTGGGTGCCCTTGTATTTGAGGCATAGATGTTCAGAACTGAGACTTCATCCTCATGGATTTTTCCTTTGATGAATATGAAATGTCCTTCTCCATCTCTTTTGATTAGTTTTAGTTTGAAGTCTATTTTGTTAAATATTAGGATAGCTACACCAGCTTGCTTCTTAGGTCCATTTGATTGGAAAATCTTTTCCCAACCCTTTACTCTGGGATAATGTCTGCTCCTGAAGTTGAGGTATATTTCTTGTATGTAGCAGAAGGATGGAGCCTGTTTTCATATTATTTTGTTAGCCCATGTCTTTTTATTGGTGAATTGACTCCATTGATATTTAGAGATATTAATGACCAGTGATTGTTAATTCCAGTTACTTTTTAGTGGCAGTGGTAGTGTGTGTGTGTGTGTGTGTGTGTGTGTGTGTGTATGTGTGTATGTGTCCCTTCTTTGGGCTTTGCTGGTGTGAGATTATCTGTTGCCTTTTGTGTTTTTGTGGGTGAAGCTAACTTCGTTGGGTTGGTGTTTTCCTTCTAGTACCTTCTGTAGGGGTGAATTTGTGAATAGGTGTTGTTTAAATTTGGTTTTGTCATGAAATATTTTGTTTTCTCTGTCTACAGTGATTGAAAGTTTTGATGGGTATACTAGTCTGGGTTGGCTTCTGTGGTCTCTTAGTGTCTGCATGATGTCTATCCAGGTCATTTTGGCCTTTAGAGTCTCCATTGAGAAGTCGGGTGTTATTCTGGTGGGTCTGTCCTTATATGTTACTTGACTTTTTTCCTTTGCAGCTCTTAGTATTTTTTCTTTATTCTGTATGTTTAGTGTTTTGATTATTATGTGGTGAGGAAACTTTTTGTTTTAGTCCAGTCTATTTGGTGTTCTGTAAGCTTCTTGTATCTTTATAGGCATGTCATTCTTGAGGTTAGGAAAGTTTTCTTCTATAATTTTGTTGAATATATTTTCTGTGCCTTTGAGCTGGGATTCTTCTTTTATTCCTATTATTCTTATGATTGGTCTTTTCATGGTGTCCCAGATTTTCTGGATGTTTTGTGTTAAGAATCTTTTAGATTTAACATTTTCTTTGACCAATGAATCTATTTCATCTATCGTATCTTCAACGCCTAAGATTCTCTCTTCCATCTCTTGTATTCTGTTGGTGATGCTTGCATCTGTAGTTCCTGATAGCTTACCCAGATTTTCCATTTCTAGAATTCCCTTGGTTTGTGCTTTCTTTATTGCTTCTATTTCAATTTTCAGATCTTGAACCATTTCCTTCACCTGTTTGATTTTTTTTTCCTTAGCTTTCTTGGCACTCGTTAAGGGATCTGTTGATTTCTCCCAGTCTTTCGTCTGTCTTTTCCTTGATTTCTTTAAGGGAGTCTTTTTTTTTATTTCCTCTTTAAGGGCCTCTATCATCTTCCTAAAGTTATTTTTAAGGTCATTTTCTTGTACTTCAGCTGCGTTAGAATATTCAGGTCTTGCTATCATCCTGGTGGTGCCACATTGCCCTTTCTGTTATTGATTGTATTCTTACACTGGTGTTTAGGCATCTGCATTTGGAGTGATTATAGTTCTAAGTGTTGTTTCTTATGTTTGTCTTTGTTAGATGAGTATTTTTTTCTTTGTTTTCTGTTTCCTCTCTTGTCTTCTGGCCTAAGTGGCTAAGGGTTCTGGTGACTGGCATTCTTTAGGGTGTCTCTGCTGATGTTTGCAGGGCCTTAGGTGCCTAGATCCAGCCTGGCCTCCTGTAAAGTCAAAATCTGGATCTACAGAATTTGCTCGTCTTCCAATTGGTATGGGCAGTACCTGGGCCTATGTAATCTACTGGGGTTTCAGGGAAGGGCTGGTGGGAACTTCGGCAGAGCAGTGAAATTCCACTAGAGTTGGGGGCAGGGCCCAGCAGTCTCGCTGGTGCTGAGATGGGGGGGGGGGCATGGGATGTGCCCTGGGGCTTAAGGTCTGGAGATTGCAGCAGCTCAGCTGGGAGGCCAGTCAGTCACTCACTTGTTCTTCTGACTGGTATGGGCTATACCTATGCCTATGGGGTCCACTGGAGTTGCTTACATTGTTTTTTAATTCTCTTTTTCCTTTTTCATTCTTTCTTTCTTGTTTTGAATGTCTAGTAGCACCTGAATTGTAACAAGTGACTTTATAACCACGTGAAGAACTCCTAACCATGGGCTCTTGTTTCTCAAGGGTTACCTTTTTGCCTGCGCCACACTTACCCAGTTATGACCCACAAAGCCCCAAATCCATCAGCCTCAAACCCTGTGTTCTGAGCTTCCGATGATAAAGCTGAACTTGTTTAAAGCAACAATCCAAACAACTATCTCACAAAGTCACCATAAAGTCTTTGGGTTTAGGTCAAACTAAATATATACAAAGTCTATTGGCTCTGTAGAAAAAGTATACTTCTGATAACAAAAAGAATCAGAATATTCCACCTGCTCTGAACCTTTCCTCCACCCCCCCACCCACCCACCCCCCCCAACCCCCGCAGAGGATTGCAGTCTGACAGGAGGAGGACTGGGAGTGTAGCTCAGTGGCACAGCACATTCCTAGCCAGCATGTACAAGGCCCTGAGTTTAATGCCCAGCACCATTAAAAAGTGAAATGTCTTTAGGTTCACTGATAAATTAATAGCCTATTTCTACCATGAGTGCGTCCACATTGTTTACTGAAATATTTGAAATAAAAGGAGACCTCGATCCAGAAAACCATGTCTACCACATAAAGGAAATGAGAGACAATAACAATCATTTCTACTTCTGTCTGTCAAGATTAACCACAGAGATGGGGCCCACCAGATGGCCTGATGGGTATAGACTTTTTTTTACCAAGCCTGACCACATGATTCAATCCCAGGAATCTACATGGTGGAGGAGAGAATTGATTCTCTCAAGTTGTCCTTTGACCTCCACACTTATGCAGTAGCACATACACACACACACACACACACACACACACACACACTAAAAATGTAATAGAGAAGTAAAAGATTAACCACAGAGGCAAATTGGAGTGATATCACCATGGAAACATATATATGGTACATTAGCCTTTGGAGATACTGCTGTATCCAGGCTTTTGCACAGGCCATATGCAAACACCACAGTATTTAACAGAAGGGCCTTGCACAGCTATGGGTTGGATGTCCACAGAGATCCTGGAACCAATGACCTAGGTGGGTGGAGGAAAACCTAAGGCTATGGAAAGCACATGCACCATAAAGGGTGAGCATCACCAAAATGGTGAATTCCTTAGACTGATCAAACAATACCCAAAGCAGAACACTAAAGCTTCTAGAATGAGAGCAGGCTCTGAGAGTAGTAATGGACAACCTGATTTGATAGCAGTTACAGAAAATGGTCCCCTGAGTAGCAGAGGGACACCTGCAAGCCGAAGCACTGCCTCTTGGTGATCTGGTAGCCTCCTGCAGGCCAGGGTCCAGATCAAAGACCTTACTGTCCAGCAGCCTCCATGGCATCACATCTGCCAGCTGTTTCATGATCTTAAACACCTCATCCAGGTTCAGAATCGTAGAGAAGTCATGCTCCTTATTCTGTGTTGTGATCTGGATGACGTCTGTGAGAAAGATGTTGGACATTCGCTCCCACTTCAGCATGTCGGCCCAAGCAATCACTAGTTTAAGCCTTGCCTAGGAAGAAGGAGTAGAAGCAGAGGTGGTTGATGCTGAGGGAGGGTCAGCCCTGGTGGGAGCACCCGACCCTTCCAGCAGCAGCAAGAAAAATAGGTGACCAGCTTCTCTGCGTTGGGGAAGTTGAACCTGCCCTTGAACTTCACCAGGGCTCCTCAGAACTTCTCGAGCTCCTCCTGATCTGCTAGCCTGCTGCTGGTCTCCTCGGTGATCAGAGCCTTGACTGTCCTTTGACAAATCTGGCAACGTCGTCTTTGTTATCAAAGAGTAGCAAGGTGTCCAGCAGGCCCTGCTCCAGCCAGTTCTAGGGCTTTTTGATTTCCTCCAATGTTGCACCGCGTGCCATGGGAGAATAAACCCGGGACCCAGGAACCTGAAGCAGAATCCAAAGTAGAGCAACCGTGCTCTGGAATCCAGCACTGCACCCAGAGCACCCACGAGGCGACCTTGAATATGCTTGTGGCACTTAAAGTGAGCTCTTGAAAGAGTTCAAAAATACCCTTCAAAATATATTCTGTTGGATTCTGTACTGATGAAAAGTTCAAAGCACTAGAAAAACAGCAAACCACCAGGCTAAGTCTCCTCGCACAAAAGACCGATTCTCCAAAGACTCTGCAGGCAGCGATCCTCAGAGGATCAAATCTTATCTCAGGAGAGATTCCACCTAGAGCAGGCAGACCATCTTCCAAGTCCTCCTGCCCATTCAGCTTCCTCCACAGCCATGCCATCTGAGGAGATCTGCTTCACTGCTTGCCCATGTTGCCTGTGTAGGAAAGAGGGCTAACACCAGAAGCTCCTGTCTTTCTGTTGATGGAAATGCCTCAGGATTGCTGTAGATCAGACCTGAATACCATTCTCCAGACCAACAAGCTTCACCACGATTCACTGTGATGCACCTATGCTGGTTATCTGGCTCCCAGGGGGAAAGGAGGAGCTTGCTGGAGTCCTGCTTCGTAGCTCACCCTCCACACCAAAACAAGGAATTCCTTAGACCCATCAAACAATACCCGAAGCAGAACGCTAAAGCTTCTAGAACCAGAGCAGGCTCTGAGAAGAGTAATGGAAAACCTGATTTGATAGCATTTAGGGGAAAACAGAAACGAAGCATCAATTCTCCTTTTTCTTAAAAAGAAAATTAATCACATTTATGCATATGGAGTCGGGGAATAGTGTGTGTGTGTCTGTGTGTGTAAGTCAAACAACAACTTCCAGGAGTCAGTTCTCCCTTTCCCCCATAAGGATTCTGGGGGCTGAACTCAGATTGTCGGGCTTGGTACCCACTGAGCAGTCTCACTGGCCCCCAAACAGGTTTGTTTTCACCCAGGGTCCTTTCACATGTGAGATAAACATGAAAGCCACTACACTACAGAAAACCGATACTTTTCAGATCTTGGACAATCCTAGGAGGGCAGATGATTTGCTGAAACCGACAACATGAAGTGGCTGGCCAAGTATCAGGACCGCCACTGAGAGCCCTCGCTGGGCATATGGGGTGAAGCGTGAAGACACGTTTTACGAGGACTTAGAAAGATGCCTCTCTTAGTTTGCTTTCTGTTGCTGTGATAAAACACTGACCCCAAACAACTTGGGGGCAGAAAGGATTTATTTGGCTTACAAGGTATGTACAGTCCATCATCAAGGGAACACAGGGCAGGAACCTGAGATAGACACTGAAGCAGAGACTGTGACTTAGGGCTTGCTCTCCTGACTAATGTTCAGTTTGCTTTCTCATACACTCCAGGACCACCTGCATGGGGGTAGCACCATCCCCAATAGAGTGGACTCTCTCATGTCAATCATGAATCAAGAAAATGCCCCCCCCTAGACATGCCCACAGGCCAAACTAATAGGGACCCTCCTCCCAGGTGAGTCTAGTTTGTGGTAAGTTGACCTGAGCCAAACAGAATAATGCTTACCAGAAAGAATGAATGAATATAGATCATTCTCTAAGACTTCTCCAACCAAACTATTCCTAGAAACCTAGGTCATTATGTAGTTTTCCTGGAAAACAGAGTATTATATGGTAGAGAAAACTCACAGGGACTCAGGCTTATTTGTGGAAGCTCCTGGGCAAGACTTCACAGTCTTATTAGACAGCCCTAAACAAATGTGTTTTCTTCCCCTACCTAAACTGAATCCTCTCCAGCCTAGCCACAGAACAAGTCCCAACATATAAGCACTGGCCATACAGCCCCCAAGAAACCAACAGCTCCATGATGAGCCTGCCCCAACTGGAGTAAATCTACCCTGGGAGCAGAGCTCACCCACCACAGACTGCCCTGGACTGGCTGAGTCTTCATTAAACCGGCTCCATGCTCTCTTCACATACAATTTAAATGTTAACAAATGGGCTTCCATGGCACAGTCAGATTCACTAAGCCACAGCTTCAATTCTATGTCTGACTAGAATGATTTCAGATGACAAAGTCAAGGCAGTGGGGTCGGAGTCTGGTGCAGTGTGTGACTGTCAGTGACGGAGCAGATGGCTCTGCTTTTCCTCCCACGACAGCAGTCACACTAATATAGCACAGAGTGCTTTATTGCTTTTCTCAAGCACACTTGCTTGACTTCTCAGAGAAGAGAGGATTTATAGGTGCCTGAGAGCCCCTGTGCCCCAGGACCCTCCCTATCATCACTCAGCAGGTGTCAACCCTCGGAAACCAACAGGACACCTGCTCAGGTAATGGGTACTCAGCTGGTAGGCTTCGAAAACCTTTCCATGAACTGTGAAACCTCACTGTGGTCCTGTGAAGTGGCAAACTATCTCACAATCACAAGGGATGGAGGAGAGAAATGAATTCAGACAGTGTTTTGATGTGAGAAAAATTTAAATATCAAAACCCAGAATGGTTTCACACACTGCATGCAAGTATGCAAAGGTATCTATGAAACTGGAACTAATTGAATCCCTAATGGGAACATCTAGGTACAAGGAGTGGAATTACATTATGTCCTAGTGTACTGGAGAAAAAGGCTTTTTAAATTGTTGTGTACCTTTTCTTTTTTATCAATTTAATGATAGCATTTAAGAGTTTGAACATCAGAGAACCATATTATCCATGATAGCTTTTGTAAAGGAAGGAAGTTAATAGCCAATAGTTATATATGAGATGTCAAGGGATGTACCTATAACAGTACAATTAGCCTTCACGACAAAAATTACAAGGTGGATGGCTCTCTTTTTTCTTCCTCACATAACACAATGAAAATTGCTAACAGATGACAACAATAAATCAAGCTAGGTCCCAAGTCTTAACTCCTTTTCCAGCAATAGGATTGCACACCTTTAACCTTTTCATGAGAAAAGGCAATCCTCCTTTGGCTCTGAGCTCAACTAGATGGCATGTTTGGGCGCCTAGGATATTAGCACCTGGGAAGCCAACAGAGGTTTGGAATGTGCTTTTCAAGGTAGACCTACAATCTCGCTCCTCTGCCTTCACCAGTCTAGTCATCAGGTCAAAAAAAAAAAAAAAAAGACGCTTGAATTAGATCCACCCCCTCTGAGTCAATTGTAGCTAATTCTATTCCCAACCCCCACCCCACATTCACCCAGTCTCATGAGCTAAACTAATCCCTACAGTGTTTGGGGAGCTAACTTTTTGTTTTTAATTGACACATGGTTAACTAGTTTACTGGGCACCATGCCATGTTTGATCTACAAAGCTACTGTGTAACAAGAAAATCATGGTAATTGACAAATCAACTCAAATGTTTATCATGTCTTTGTGAAAGAATACACAAAGCCTTCTCTTCTAGCTATTTTGAAACGACAGTGTATAATTGCTGACTGGAGTCCTCCTACCCTACCAGGTAACAGAACTTCAGAACTTAGTCCTTCTACTTGACTGTGACTTTGTTCTCAGTAGGGAACCTCCCCCATTGTCCCCCCTCCAAGCCTGGCAATCACTCTCTACCCACTATATCTTGGGTTTCTAATGCTAAGATAAAACAACATGATCAAAAGCAAGCTGGGGAACAAAGGGTTTCTTTGGCTCACACTTCTAAATCACAGTCCATCACTGAGGAACGTCAAAGCAGGCAATCAAGCAGGACGGGAACCTGAGGCAGGAATTGTCCATGAAGGAAGTTGCTTACTTGCTTGTTGCCCTCAGCTTGCCCAGCTTGCTTTCTTAGACAGTTCAGGACCAGGGTGGCACTGTTCCCAATGGGCTGGGTTGCTGTGGGATGTTCTGTATGTTAAATGTGTTGCTCTGATTGGTTAATAAATAAAACACTGATTGGCCAGTAGCCAGGCAGGAAGTGTAAGTGGGAGAAGGAGAGAAGAGAATTCTGGGAACAGGAAGGCTGAGTCAGGAGTCGCGAGCCAGACACAGAAGAAGCTAGATGTAAAATTACCGGTAAGCCACAAGCCACTTGGCAAATTATAGATTAATAGAAATGGGTTAATTTAAGATATAAGAACTAGATAGCAAGAAGCCTGCCACAGCCATACAGTTTATAAGTAATATAAGTCTCTGTGTGTTTACTCGGTTGGGTCTGAGTGGCTTCAGGACTGGCGGGTGAGAGAGATTTGTCCTGACCGTGGGCCAGGCAGGACTGGAGAAAACTTCAGCTACAATGGATCCTCTCACATCAATCACTAATCAAGAAAATTCTCCCACAGACTTGCCTATAGGCCAAACTTACAGAGCAGTGGTTCTCAACCTTTCCTAATGCTGCGACTCTTTAATACAGTTCCTCATGTAGTGGTGACCCCCAACCATAAAATTATTTTAATTGCTACTGCATAACTGTAATTTTGCTACTGTTATGAATCTTCTAATGGTCTCAGGTGACCCCTGTGGAAGGGTCATTCAACCCCCAAGGTCAAGACCCATAGGTTGAGAACTACTGTTATAGAAAGCATTTTCTTAACTGATGTTCTCTCTCCCCAGATGTTCTAGCTATGTCAATGTCGAGTTGGGGGGAAAAAACCTATCAAGCATGCCCTATTTTTATGAGATCAACTAAATACATATAGAAACTCTAATGTTATGCCATTGAAATGTTATGATTGGCTGTTACCATCATTATGAACAACATCAATGGAACATTAAGTCAGAATTTAAACCCAGACCCAGAATAAAACCCATAGTCTTATTTTTTCCTGAGCCATACTTCCACAGAACCTAAAACTTTCCCATTCACACTTCAAACAAATTTTCCCTGGCAGTGTGGACTGGTCCTGAGTCTCAGGACTAGACCGGGCAACTGGTGGGTCCTAGTCATGTAACTGGCGGGGTTCTGGTCAGTCTTGTAGCTAGAGTTTTCCTACCGTGCCCACAGTCAGGACAAATCTCTGTCACCCGCCAGTCCCACAGCCACTCAGACCCAACCAAGTAAACACAGAGACTTATATTGCTTACAAACTGTATGGCCGTGGCAGGCTTCTTGCTAACTGTTTTTACAGCTTAAATTAATCCATTTCTATAAATCTATACCTTGCCACATGGCTTGTTGCTTACCGGCATCTTCACATGCTGTTTGTCATGGTGGCGGCTGGCAGTGTCTCCGGCTCAGCCTTCCACTTCCCAGAATTCTCTCCTCCTA
>CABHPH010150933.1:0-27168 GCA_902168325.1 Peromyscus nudipes | reverse complement strand
AAAAAAAAAAAGAAAGAAAGAAAAAAGAAAGAAAGAAAGAAATTGAGGAAAAGACAAACAAAAAAACTAGACAAAATCAATAAATCCCTTAAAGAAAACCAAGAAAAAGCAATTAAACAGATGAAGCACAGTTCAAGACCTGAAAATTGAAATAGAGGCAATGAAGAAGACACAACCCAAGGGAATGATGGAAATAAGAAACCTGAGTAAATGAACAAGAACTGCAGATGTAAGCATAACCAACAAAATACAAGATATGGAAGAGAGAATCTCTGGTGTGGAAGATACAATAGAGGAAATAGATTCATCAGTCAAAAAAGTCATAATGCAAAATGTCCAGGAAATGTGGGACACCATGAAAAGGCCAAATCTAAGAATAATAGGGATAGAAGAAGGAGAACACCAACTCAAAGGCACAGAAAATATATTTAACAAAATCATAGAAGAAAACTTTCCCAACTTAAAAATGGAAATACCTATGAAAATACAAGAAGCTTATAGAATACCAAATAGATTAGACCCCCTAAAATGTCCCCTCGCCACATAATAATTAAATCACTAAATATACAGAATAAAGAAAGTATATTAAGAGCAGCAAAGGAAAAAGGCCAAGTGACTTATAAAGGCAGACCCATCAGAATAACACCTAACTTCTCAAAGGAGACTCTAAAAGCCAGAAGGTCCTAGACAGACGTAATGCAGATACTAAGAGACCATGGATGCCAGCCCAGACAAAACTTTCAATCACCATAGATGGAGTGAACAAGACATTCCAAGACAAAAACCAGATTTAAACAACACCTGTTCACAAATCCAGCCCTACAGAAAGCACTAGAAGGAAAACTCCAACCTAAGGAAGTTAGATGCAACCACAAAACACAGGCAGTAGGTAACCCCACAGCAGCAAATCCCAAAGAAGGGAAATACACACACTACCACCAAAAGATAGCAGGAATTAACAATCACTGGTCATTAATATCCATTGATATCAATGAACTCAATTTGATAAACTGAGTTATCTAACAGGTTATAAACAGGTTAACAGAATGGATATGAAAACAGGATCCATTCTTCTACTGCATACAAGAAACACACCTCAACTTCAAAAACAGATACTACCTCAGAATAAAAGGCTGGCGAAAGACTTTCCAATCAAATGGACTTAAGAAGCAAGCTGGTGTAGCTTTCTAAATATCTAGCAAAACAGACTTCAAACTAAAATCAATCAAAAGAGATCAGGAAGGACATTACATATTCATCACAGGAAAAATCCACGAAGATGAAGTCTCAATTCTGAACATTTATGCCCAAAATACAAGGGCACCCACATATGTAAAGGCTTAAATTACACATCAAACCCCACACACTAATAGTGAGAGACTTCAACTCCCCACTCTCACTAATGGACAGGTCTGCCAGACAGAAGCTTAACAGAGAAATAAGGGATCTAACAGATATTATGACTCAAATGAACTTAATAGATATCTACAGAACATTCTACCCTAACACAAAAGAACATACCTTATTCTCAGCACCCCATGGAACCTTCTCTAAAATTGACCACAAACTCAGTCACAAAGCAAATCTCAACAGATACAAAAAAATTGGAATAACCCCCTGTATTTTATCGGACCACCATGACTTAAAGTTAGATTTCAACAGCAACAAAATAATAGAAAGCCTACAATCGCATGGAAACTGAATAATGCTCAACTGAATCACCACTGGGTCAAGGAATAAAGAAAGAAATTAAAGGCTTTCTAGAATTTAATGAAAATGAATGCACTACATACCCAAACTTATGGGACACTATGTAAGCAGATAGAAGATAATTCATAGCATTAATGCTCACATAAAGAAGTTAGAGAAATCTCACACTACTGACTTAACAGCACACCAAAAAGCTCTAGAACAATTCTTCACAGACCTGGGAAGAACAATACTCAACTTCATTTCAAGAAACAAAAAACCCAGGATAGCTAAAACAATCCTGTACAATAAAGCAACCTCTAGAGGCAGAACCATCCCTGACCTGAAACTCTACTATAGAACTATAGTAATAAAAATAGCTTGGCATTGGCATAAAGACTGACATGTGGACCAATGGAATCCAATTGAAGATCCTGACATTAATGCACACACCTATGAACACCTAATTCATAGAAGCCAAAGACTGTACAATGGAAAAAAGCATCTTCAAAAAATGGTGCTAGGCATAGCTGGATGTCAACATGTAGAAGATTGCAAATAGATCCATATCTATCACCATGCACAAAACTCAAGTCTAAGTGGATCAAATACCTCAACATAAAGCCAGTTACACTGAACCTGATAGAAGAGAAAGTAGGAAGTAGTCTTGAACACATTGGCACAGGAGACCACTTCCTAAATATAACACCAGTTGCACAGAGCACCAATTAATAAATGGGACCTCCTAAAACTGAGAAGCTTCTGTGAGGTAAAGGACACAGTCAGTAAGACCACATGACAGTCTACAGAATGGGAAAAGATCTTCACCAACCCCACATCTGACAGAGGATTGATCTCCAAAATATATAAAGAATTCAAGAAACTAGACATCAAAATACCAAACAACTCAATTTTAAAAATGGGCTACAGAGCTAAACAGAGAATTCTCAACAGAAGGATCTCAAATGGCCAAAAGACATTTAAGGAATTGCCCAACATCCTTAGTCATCAGGGAAATGCAAATTAAAACGACTCTGAGATACCATCTTACACCTGTCAGAATGGCTAAGATCAAAAACACTGATGACAGCTTATGTTGGAGAGGATGTGGAGCAAGGTGAACACTCTTCCACTGTTGGTGGGAGTGCAAACTTGTACAGACACTTTGAAAATCAGGATGGCAGTTTCTCAGAAAATTGAGAATCAATCTTCAAGACCCAGCTATACCACTCCTGGGTATATACCCAAGGAATGCTCAACCATACCAGAAGGACACATGCTTAACTATGTTCAAAGGAACATTATTTGTAATAGCCAGAACCTGGAAGCAACCTAGATGCCCCACAACTGAAGAATGGATAAAGAAAATGTGGTACATATACACAATGGAGTACTACTCAGCAGTAAAAAACAATGACATCATGAAATTTGCAGGCAAATGGATGGAACTAGGAAATATCATCCTGAGTGAGGTAACCCAGACTCAGAAGGACAAACATGATATGTACTCACTCATAAGTGAATACTAGATGTAAAGCAAAGGATAACCCAATACAACCCACAGCTCCAGAAAAGCTAGCTAACAAGGAGGACCCTAAGAGGGATGCATGGATTGCTCTGGGAAGAGGAAATAGATGAGATCTCCATGAATAAACTGGAGATGAGGGGGACAATGGAGGGTAGGGGATGGGGAATGAGAACATAAGGGAATGGTATGGTTGATCTGTAATAAGGACGGAGTGGGAGAGCAATGAAAGAGATACCATGATAAAGGGAGACATCATGGGGATAGGGAGAAACCCAGTGCTAGGGAAGTTCCCAGAAATCCACAAATATGACCCCAGCTTAGATGACTAGCAATAGTGGAGAGGGTGCCTGAACTGGCTTACCCCAGTAATCAGATCAGTGAATACCCTAATTGTCATCATAGAACCTTCATCCAGTAACTGATGGAAGCAGATGCAGAGATCCACAACCATGCACCAGGCCAAGCTCCAGGAGTCCAGTCGAAGAGAGAGAGAAGAGAAATTCTATGAGCAAGGGGCATCAAGATCATGATGGAGAAACCTGCAAAGTCAACCAAACCAAACTAGTGGGAGCTCATGAACTTTGGACCAACAGTTGTGGAGCCTCCATGGGACTGGACTAGGCCCTCTGCATAAACAAGACAGTTGTGTAGCTGGTCTTCTTAAGGGGCCTCATGGCAGTAGGATCAGGATCCATCCTTGGTGCACAAGCTGGCTTTTTGGAGCCCACTACCTATGGTGGGACACCTTACATAGCCTTGATGCAGGGAGAGGGGCTTAGACCTGCCTCTACTGAATGGAACAGTCTCTGCTGACTCCCCATGGGAGGCTTTATCTTGTTGGAGGAGGGAATGGGGGTGGGTTGGGGGGGAAAGTCTGGAGGGGCAGGAGGAGGGAAAAGAGGGGGATCTGTGGTTGGTATGTAAAATGAATTAAAAATTCCTTAATAAAAATAAATTAATAAAATAAAATAAATGAATAAATAAATAAACCCAGTGATATGCAGTGTAATCTCATTGCTATGAGGGTGGAGACAGGTGGGTCCCTGAGGCTCACTGGCCAACCAGCCTAACCTATTTGTCAAGCTTCAGGTCAATAAAGAAAAGTTGGTGGCGCACACCTTTAATCCCAGCACTTGGGAGGCAGAGGCAGGCGGATCTCTGTGAGTTCAAGGCCAGCCTGGGCTACCAAGTGAGCTCCAGGAAAGGCGCAAAGCTACACAGAAAAACCCTGTCTCGAAAAAAACCAAAAAATAATAATAATAATAATAATAATAATAATAATAATAATAATAAAAATAAAAGTGAATGGCCCCTACAAGCAACATCCATAGTTGCCCTATGACCTCGGCATATACACATTTGCCTGCACATACATGCTCAGGCAAGCATACTTACATATCTATGGCATCTGATCTCTCTCATAGGCAGTTTTTACAGCTCTCTAACTTCCAACACATGGGTAAATATTTTCCTGTGTTGTTTTTTTTTTTTTTTGTAGACTGTATTTGTTTTCAGAAGTGAAAAGATCTCTAAATGGTGCTAGTTTATAGCACAAAAGTGTACCTTTAATTTAGCTGGCCGTTTGAAAAAGTGGCTTGTACTTGGTTTCTTGGAATCAAGCAGACAGTATTAATAAAGCTAGCAGACTATATGAAATGATTTACAGAAACAACATATAATTTTCTAGCCATTACTTTTATGGGAAAATAGCTTATCTAAACTGCCATGTAGGGAATGTTTCTTTATGTATCTTCTAATTTCCTGGTGGAAACTAAATCTTTTCAATGGTGGATCGTAACAGCTCTGTATGCTGGTGTCCCTGAAAAGTTTTCATTTGTTATCCTCTTATTTTTTTGTGGTTTAGTGGCTGCTGGATTTAATGTGAGGGTGACACCCGATGCTGTTCTCTAGAGAGGTATAGACTTGGGTGTGGCATAGTCACCTAGCAGGGGTTCTCATAGGGCTTTTCTTCCCTACTTTTCCCAGAAGTTCAGCTCTAATAGAAGCCTCTAGTTAATTCCATTACCTTCAACAGTCCCCTGAGGTAGAAATGTACTCAACCCTAATCCAGTCAGATTCCTGATGTTCATATTGAAGATTTGTTTTGACCCCAAGAGGGATCTCCAGTTCCCAACTGTGAGCAAACTAGCCAGCCAACATCATCAACTATGCTATCATTAAGTCTGTGTGCCAGCTGTCTCTCCTCATAGTGTTTGAGAAGGTCCTTGGGTTTGAACGCCACACTTCAAATGAAATCAGCTGCTTTGGGAAGAGAGTCCGAGCATCTATCTGCTTTGTGGACAGCTTTGCAAACTCTCTACAACATAGCTCTGGAGATGAGCTGAGAATATTATCAGCTTCTCTCTGTTCTAGAATGCTTGGTGAGAAGGATACTACAGATTGGGGTCTTTGTGGCTTGCCTGCTGAAATGGAACCACGGCTTACAGGCTGGAATAAAGGGTGTATAGGAGGCTCTGATATCCTCAACCCAACCTAGTCCACAGTGCAGGCTAAACAGAAGGGATCCTCTGACTGGCACTCAACAAGATGAGGAATGCTAGTGTCTGCTCCTCCCAGAAGAAAGGCCTCTGACTGGCAGCAAAGAGACAGCGACTCCTGGGTTCTTGGCTGCAACTTTGAGAAGTGGAGTGAATTTGGTCGGCAGACATGCTGAGGAAGAGCACCAACTTCACAGGAAGGGAACAAGCAGACGTACCCCTTTTCCTGTTCAATGCCCATAGTCTCTTGAGTAGGTCTACACACTTGCTGTTGGCCATCAAGAACACTGGCTTCCAGGAGGTTTTCCCCTTGGTGAGTAGGTCCCTAGAGTTCCGTGTGAGCACCAGAAGTCGATCTCCAGTCCCCAGCCTTGCATAAATAATGTTTGCAATCCATGAACGTATAAACATGACCAGTAAAAGAATGAAAGGTTTTTTTACTCCAGACCTGTACATGTATAGATGTAGAAACCAAGGCCCGAAGTCATTATTAGTTCAAAGCTACCCTATTAGTTAGCAGTAGAGCCTAGACTCATATTGATTTATAATTCAAATGTGTGTCCTGTTTCCTACCTCACCCTTCATCATCGGCTGCTACATCCAATTTCTGCAGGTGTCTTAACCCCTTTCCTGGCTCTAAGTCCTGTTCTAGTACTCACCATGCCTCTCCTGTTGTGTGGGAACTTGCCTTGGAGGGTTCCTGCTAAGTTTCTGTTAGCTCTCACTCTGGAGCACCATGGCAGTTGAACAAGCTCAGTAATGTTCCCATCCCACAGAAAACAATGTCAGTCCTCACTATACTCAATGGATTGAAATGCACTAAAGTTAGTTAATTTCTATCCCCCAAGAAAATCTGTTGCTTCTCCTGGGGGAAGGCAGATGTGATCATTATAAAGAATGCCCATAGCGCAGAGGATTTTTAGCATGGTGGACATGGCCCTGTGGTTCCCTAATGATGGATATGCATCACTGTACATTAGTGGAAATCCATAGACTGCGCAAGACCAAGAGCCATGTAGATGCAAACTGTGGTCTTGGGGTGTCAATAATGTGTCACTGTAAGTTCACCAATGTGTCACTCTAGGGGAGACTGTTTCTGTGGAGTATATGTAGGGAAATCTCTATAACTTCCTCTCAATTTTCCTAAAGTTGCTTGCCCCTAAAATTAAGTCTTAAAACCATAGAGTGTCTTCCTCAAAGCCCAGGAATGATGCTTTAAATGTATTTGGGCTGGAATAAAAAAGCCAATTAAATGCCATGTTGAAATGCATGACATTCCTGTCAGTTATTTTTTCCCCTTCCTGTGACCAAATACCTGACAGCTTAAGGAGGCAGAATTAACAGCTTACATCTGGATGAGCTAGTTATGGGGTTTATTCACCTTTCCCAGATCAGGAAATAGGGCTGGGCCAGAAAGAGCTGGCTTTTCCCCCTAAGGCCTAGGCACTAGTGTCCCACCTCCTCCAGCTGGGCCCCACCTCATAGAGGTTTTACAACCTCACTGGGAACTAGTATCCAAACATGTGATCCCATGGGGGAGAACATTTTCCATGCAAAGCATGGTACCTACTACAATAGCAAAAATATACAGAGCAGCAATACCAACCCTTGGTGAGGACATAAAGATAACCATTGCTACAACTACTCTGGAAACTTATTTGGTGGTCTGTTAAACTTTAGTGTATGCTAATTCTAAACTCCAGCAGTTTCACTCTGAGCTAAGGACCCCACTGAGATGTAGATGCACATTCAACAGAACTATAAGAGTGTCCATAGCAACGATACTGGAAAAGGCCAAAAGTTGAAAATGACCCAAGTCCATTGCTCTGCAGGAAGTTGCAGTAGTTTGCAGGGTGTTTATTAAGGAGCTCTCGGTGTGAAGGCCGAGACTTAACTTTACCGGCTCCATTTCAGGGAAAGGGCCATCATCTCAGACCACCTGCTGTACTCAGTTCCAGGAAGGACCTCAGGAATGTGCCATGACAACTCGAACAGATACAGAGCAGTATCCTCCTGTAGACATCCTGTCTGTGGTTTATGGCCCTTGAAGATATCTAGATTATCCTGCTGATCAGTCCAGATAGTCCTGTTCAGCCGGTTGTGGTTCCCCACCAAAAGTCTAACCCAATGGTTTCAAATGTGGTTTCACACCCAAAATCTAGACCAATAGTTTCAAAAAATCACCTTGCCCCATGTCCCTTCTACCCAATCCCAAGTTGCCAATTCCCTGTTTGTGGTTTTTCCCTGTAAAAACTCTCTACACCTGGGCTTGTGGCCGCTGCCACATTTCCTTCCATCTGCCATGCAGTGGCCCAGGTTGAACCTGAATAAAAGGACCCTTCTGTGCTTGCATCGGAAACCGGCTCCTTGGTGCTCTCTGGGGGTTTTGAGAAACAGGTACATCACTTTGGAGGAAAAGGAAAGAGAAGTGGGCAGAGAAAGGGAGCATTGGGCTAGACTGCAGTCACATGGCCTGTGCCGATTCTGTAAGGAGTTCTAAGCCTAGGGTGAGAGCCCAGGCTCTCTTGTTTCCAGTCTCCACAGTGCTACATGTGCCCACCCCAACAGAAATGTGGGCAATACAGTTCTCCTCAGCCAACGGAGCAGAGGAATTTCTCCTTCAATGTGAAGAGGGAATCCAGATAAGACAAAACAACAACATGAGAAAACACAATGAATGGACTGAGGTAAATTCACTCAAGGAAAATCAGTGAAGTCATACGAATAATGAAATCCCCGAACGAGACATACTGATGAGGATACAGAGCACACGAGGGAATTTCAAACACACAAGTTTCAAACACAGCCATGGCAGAGCTACTCTGGTAGGCGTGGATAGGATCCTAGAGAAAGCTGCTGATGGAGTGCTTGGATGAGCTCTGGGGATGCAGGGTGATAAAAAGTCGGGGAATTGCACGTGTGACTTGTAAACTTTTCTGAATGGATTTTTTTCTCCAGTTAAACCTTTTTTTAAGCAGAAAAATATAAGAAGAGAACTCAGTTGAGTTGGGAAAGAAGGAACAATAGAAAAGGGGAAATAATGAATTAAAAAAATAATAAGCCTATAAGTAGTACAATTAATAAATTATTTGGATTTTGTAGTATAAGGGCCAGAATTTTCAGTTACTTCCTTTCTCTACTTTGCCAGGTTTCTCCTGTTCTAGGCCAGTGTTGGAAGAGAAAGGAGAATATAAAACAAGAAAAAAAAATAAGAATAGGCATGGAGGTCCTAAATCTCTCAAAAAACCCTGTGAGGCCCAATTGGACCTGGAGGGGATGTGGCAGGTTCAGCCTTCCAGAAAGAGGAAGAGACAATGATAAAGGGAACCTTCCCTCTGTCCGCTCATCTGTCCTACTTCAACAAGGAGAGTTCCCACTGAAGAGGCGGCCTATTTCTGTGGCCCAGTGGCCCCTACCGTGCCCACTAAATGAAACACCACTGAGAGCAGGTCCTGGCTTTCTTTAGAATTGTCCCATTCAGTCATGGTGCCTTTAATCTTTCTTGACTAAAGATAACTCTGCTTTGTTGGACAAAATCGCATCTGGAGTACAGCATCTTCCCAGAGAATGGGCCCAGATGGTAGAGGTATTTAAGGAAATACAGTTTTCCAAATTGGGAATTTGTAACCCCCTCTGATTTCATTTATATGATTTGCCAAGCCCCTCCCCATGCTGTGGCCTTTACAGGCTGTTCAAGTAGCAAGGGAGTTATGTGATGTAGTCATAGTAACCTTGAAAGTCACTATGCAACACACACACACACACACACACACACACACACACAAGCTTCACCCACCAGCCACAACTCCAATAATGACTTTCCTACTTCACGTGAGCTTAAAATAACAGACACTAACGTTGTATGGACGCCCACATGTTGTGTTTCTGTCACTATGTCTAATTAGTATTCACACCAAAGGTAGAAGCCTTAAATGGGTGGCAGGTTGTTTGCAGCTGAAGACTTCCTTTGGGTTGAGTATGAGGAATTCATACAATTCCCGTCTGTGCTAAAACGGAAACTCGAAACTGAAGGGGGCCTTAAAGATGTGCACTCGCCTGACTGTTTTCACTTTCCTTGCGGTAATAATTATTCTTGGCGAATCATGTTGGCTTTTAAGGCAAGTAATTAGTGCTTTCAACACAGTAATTGAATTTCCTGGCAGTGAATACCTGCATTCTATGATCCGGGTCTCCATTATTTGACCAGGAGCTGAATTTCAATAAGAGGAGATAAGAATCCCCCTGAATGTGCTGGTTGGGCCATACCTGAAGTAGAGAGGGGAGTTTCCAGGAGATGGCTCTGGAGAAGCAAGCACGGCCAGATCCACATTCAGGGGCCCGGAGACTGGGCCAGATTAGAAATCCTTGTCTGAAGACAAGAGGAAGGCCAGTGAGATGGCTCAGGGGAAAAGACAGCTGAAGCCAATGATGACCTGAGTTCAATCCCAAGAGCCTGCATGGTGGGAGGAGAGAATGATTCCAGCAAGCTGTCTTCTGATGGTCACATACACATCCCACAGCATGAGCACCACAGCGCGCGCGCACACACACACACATTAAATATAAAATAATGTGAAAGACAAGAGGAGTCTGATCAGCAGAAGTGTAAGACCTGAAAGTGCAAACCTGTTTTACATAACATCACCTCTAAAGAGCAGGCTAGCTCCTGGAGAAGGAGGTTCAGGGAGATCACTGTTCCAGGCCCTTGCCACCCTCCACGGAGAAAGCGCTGGTTACATTGGTCCTATGTGCTCACTATCTCTCTCTGTGGTGGCACATTCAAGATGGCCTCCAAGGACCTCTCCTCTTGGTCTCTTGTTTTTGCAGCTGGTGTTACCCCAAGAAGAGCCTGAGGTGAATGTTTTCCTCTGGAAAGATGATCCAGGGATCAGGGCACACAAAAGCTGGGAAAGAAAGCCACTATCAGCGTGCACCAGTGCTATTAGGAGGCCCTTGCTCTAGACCACATCATCATGAACCCTGTCACTAAATGACCTGTCTGAGGTAAGAAAGAGGAAGGCATGTATTCACCAGCTTTTGGCCTCTGGTGGTTCACTCAATCCCACACCTAAGGCCTTAAACTACCCTCCATTTTATATGTAAACGTTCATTAGGATGGCCAGTTCTTTGGTCATGCCATGTGATAGTAGCTGGTGAATGCCCATGGTGTGTGTGTGTGTGTGTGTGTGTGTGTGTGTGTGTGTGTGTGTGTGTATGGTGAGTGTATGTGTGTGTTCAAGGGCAGCAGGAAACAAGAGGACTTCACTACAAGAAGCTTGTCAAGCCTGTGTGACTGAAGACCACAGCAGCCACCATGTAAACGGAAGCAGGGCCAAGAGGAACTCTGGTGACACAAAAGATGTAGCCAATGCATCCACAGAAGTGGCCCACAACTACGGGGGTAGGAGAGGCAGGCCTGAGTGCGCAGTCACTTGTTAGGGGTATAGTAGTGAATGGACTACCCGTTTCTGACCCCGGGATGCAAGTCCCTCTCCAGCATCTTTTCCAGGCGTTGTACTCTGATGGTTTTCCTGCACTTGAAACGCTGCCTGTCTCTGGACTCACCTTCTGCCCCTGACCTGTTGGTAGGCACAGTGCTGTCCCAGGCCCAGGACTATGGCTCACATGCTGGACCTTTTTGTTTCTCCTGTATGAAGAATCGGGATCTCCAACACTTTCTCTCTGTATTTCTAGACTCCCTTGTGATGACCTGTTTCTTGCTTCCGTGTGAACCACCTGCTGCCCCCTCCTGACTTGGCCTTGTTCCAGGCTCTCACCCTTTTGCCTTCTGTCTCCTTCTGTCCTCGTGATCTCAGTCACTCTCTCTTCTCTTTAGCATCCTCCTTTTTGGCCTGGTTTCCTGGGGGGAAATCCTATATGCAGTGTAAATTAGATCTGAGAACTTGATGAAAATACATTATTGATTTCAGAAGCAAGATTATGCAAATTGCTGGTAGTCTATTCTTCTCGCTGGAGTTTCTTTGACAAAATTAGGAAGCAGAAGTTCTTTAACACAAGGCTTTTTCTTTTAAAAAGTAAATATGTAAGGACCAGTCCATGAAGACCTGTAGTTCTGAACCATTGGTTGCTGCCTCAATGAAACTTCCATGCCCAGAACTTTGGAGACAAAGTAATTTACTGAATTTTGTTCATTTTCTCCTCATCTCATTTTCCATATGAGACACTTTGTTTTCCTTCACTCACTTCATGTGACATGTAACCTGGAACTATTCAGCATATGTTTGTAGGTCTCCTGTACACTGAACCACGTTCAGTCTCCTCCTGTGTTCCTCGGAGTTTCCTCCACACTGGTACTGACAATACAGACGCCACTCAACTCTGAATGGGGTTACACTCCAGCAGAAATGCAGCGGAAAGGGCAGTGAAGGGCTGGCAAGATGACTCAGCAGGCAAAAGTGCTTGGTGCAGACAGGACACGTGAGTTCAGTCCCCAGGTCCACGGAAAGGCAAAGTTGTCACCTGACCTCCATGCGCATGCTGTGACATATATATACCCACATTCACACACATGCATGCACACACATACAGAGAGAGAGAGAGAGAACACATTTAAGGCACCTCACTTCAGCTAGTGGCTGACAAGGACCAACAGCTTACAGCCAATGCCCCACAAAACAAGAATTTAATCATACCACATACCATCAGCCAGGAAAAGGCTGAAATTCAAATTTTAAAGAATGTCTATTACTGAACATATATTATTTTGCTCTTTCATAAACTAAAAAGAGTTGTAAGTCAAATTAGTATAAGTCAGGATGTATGTCTGTCTAGGATTTCAGTGTCATTAAGAGCCACATAGTACTCAAATTTAGACATACCTATCTAAAGATTCAAATGTAGCATCCACATATGAGAGAGAACATGCAATATTTGTCTGTCTGGGTCTTGGTTACCTTACTGAAAATGATTATTTCCAGATCCATCCATTTACTCGCAAATCCCATAATTTTGCTTTTTATTGACAGCTGAGTAATATTATTGTGTAAAGCACCACATTTTCATTATCCATTCATCTGTTGATGAACATCTAGGCTATTTCCATTTCCTGGCTATTGTTAATAGAGCAGCAATGAACATGGATGATCAAGTATTTTTGTTGTGGGATGTAGACTTCTTTGGGTATATCCATGAGAATGGTATAGCTAGATCATAGATCTATTTTTGGTTTGGGGGGAGCGTCCACACCAGTTTCCATGGGGCTACATTGGTTAACACCCCCACCAATAAGCTTCTTTTTGCAGTAAAAGGAAATTAATACAGACACCCACAAATGATCAAAACATAGAAAATAGGAGATTGCAGAGCGTTCAGCTCTAAATGAGACATCTGTATTACACTCCTTCCCTGGATGGGCCATCACAGAGGATGGGCTAGAAAGACCGTAAAAGCCAGGGGCAGTGGACATCTGCAGTAGAACAGTGTTTCTTGAACATAACGGGTTCATTGCACACATGAACACACAGCAGCTGTGACTACATAAACAAGACCTGCGCAAAATCAAGCCAGCCAAAATCCCAGCATGGATGAGACAGAAACTCATGATGTCCCACCCTTGGCTGAGGAGCTAGTGACAATTGGTGGCTTCGGAGAGAGGGAAAATAAGTTTCATTTGGGGGTGTAGGCCCTGATAAGCTATCCACGCTTCAGTAGATGCCTCTACACCCTTGCACACACAAGCAGCACTCAGCAAACTTGGTGGGTCTTTAAAAAATGGTCACATCATTGGTGAGAGTAAAATGTAGGGGGGGGGATGGGTGAGGAAGGAGAGGGAGGGAATGGGGATATATTTGACCAAAATACATTATATACAAGCACGAAATTCTCAAACAATAAAAAAATAATTTCGAGAGTCACATAGTTGTCCTGTATTAGTTAGGGTTTCTATTGCTGCAATGAATCACTGTGACCAGGAGGCAAGTTGGAGAGGAAAAGGTTTATTTGGCTTACACTAACAGTGTTCACCACTGAAGGAAGTCAGGACAGGAACTCAACAGGCTGCTTACTGACTTGCTTCTCATGGCTTGCTCAGCCTGGTTTTTCACAGAACCCAGGACTACCAGGCCAGGGATGGCACTACCCACCATGGGCTAGGCCTTCCCCCATTGATCACTAATTGAGAAAACACTTTACAGCTGGATCTCATGGAGGCATTTCCTCAACTGAGGCTTCTTCCTCTCTGATGACTCTAGCTTGTGTCAAGTTGACACACAAAAGCAGCCAGTACAGAGACCTGAGTGTTTTCTTCAAGCCCTTGGGCCAGCTTCGGGTCCTCTCATCAAAGTACACCCTCGAGTCCTTTCCCATTTTCACCGCCGCTAAGGCTGCTGCCTCAGAGTTGGCAGCACACCTGCAGCCTCCTCTCTCAGGAGGAAAGGCCCCTCTGAGTGGATCCCGGGAGACCCAGCAACTCATCTGAGGCTGTATTATCTTTCCTGCCCTTCTTCGCCCATGCACTGTGCCCGTCTTTGATCTCTCTTCTGAAAGCCAAGAGTCCTGCCATACCAGCTACTGTCAGGAAGGCCTTCTAAGAAACACAAGAGGACTAGAATGAAGGAAACTTCCAAGTCCCTTCACCCATCTTCCTGAAAACACCGTGGCTTCTTCAGTACCCTGGTTCTCCCACTATACGCTAAGACACTTTCCTATGTGTTTAGGTCTGCAGAGAATTACTTATACAGATGGATGACACTTAAGTTTCAAGAAATTCAGATTCAAGGGCTGGTAAAAGGCATAAGCAATGTTCATTGGCCATCAGATGAGAACAAATCTCAGAAAGCTCTCTTCTCTCTCTCTCTCTCTCTCTCTCTCTCTCTCTCTCTCTCTCTGTCTGTCTGTCTCCATCTTCTCTAGGATTTCTCTCTTTCAGCCACCATGTTGTTGGTACCCCAGTTAAGGTCTTCCTTCAAAGCTGAGCTCAATTTGCTCTGTGGCCTTTTCCTGTAAATTAATCCCGAACCCATGTTTCCTTCAACAAAACACGAGCCACCTGCTGCTAACTTGCTCCCTCCGTTTGGGAGCAATAAGCAAAGTAGATCCTTGGGTATGTCACCATGCCACACTGCCAATAATGGCATGTGCTCTTTCTTGCATCCAATCAAGATTCTCGGCTGTGTTCCCATTTGCATGCGTTCCCTGGTAGGCATTGTTCTCTCCCTGGAGAGTCAGAACTTGTGGTCATTTCCACCAGCCCTTTTTTGGCTTAACCCTGTCTATGTTAAATATGAAGCAAATGAGATCAGGCCACCAGCCCAAGACCTCAAAGCCTTTCTCTAGATTACACAAGCATACCTAAGGGACTCCAGGGCTCCCAAGTGGAACTTATTCTGGTACATGATGTTAACTTTACATGACTCAGTTGCACTGTGGGGAAAATGCCCATTTCCATGACCTCAGCTACATCAGTGGCTATCTGGTTTTTAATACAGCTAATGTCAAGAGCCTCTTCCCATACATGGAAGAGTTCAGGCTTTGAGGAGAGGTCTTCTTGATTAAACACATTATCCTCATGAATTTCCAGGAATACCCAGAGGTTTTTGTTATAAGAAACTAACCAAGGACAGGAAACAGCGAAGAGCTGATGTGCCTGGGTTCAAATTCAGCTGTCTCCTAGGATGGTGCAGGGCATGTCCACACCAGCGTTTAACAAGTGTTACTGATTTACAATTTCTCCAGAAACAAGGAAATTTCCTTATTTCAGACCTGAGCACATAATGAGTCTGAGAGAACTCCAGGGTCCTTCAGAAAATGTCTTCTGGAATCATCTCTACATTCAAATACATCCTAAACAACAGAATGGGAAATAAGCATCTCCCCAAAGCAGTCTTTTCCACTGGCTAGAGACTGCATGGTATGGGTAAGCAACTCTGGAGAAGCTGCCTTGCATGTTCCAGGTGGCTACTGCCCTCTAGTGTTGGTATAGGAATAAAGCAGCAAGCATCCTCAGAAGTTTTTAATTAGTGTGCCTGGGCAGCCTTGACAGGTAGCTTGGGGAACGCTGCCAGAAAGGTTACCTCAGTGGAGTTGACTCATCGTGCCTCTAAAGTCTCTAATCATCTCATTCACACTGCGCTCCCATACTTCCATACCAGTTTTCAAAGAGCCAGGTCCCTCCTCTGGATCCCCAGTTCTCTCCACTACCCAGTAATTAAACCCTAAAGTTCAAGAAAACAAGGGGCTGGAGAGATGGCTCAGAGCTTAAAAGCACTGCTTGCACTTCCAGAGAACCCAGGTTCAATACCCACCACCTGCATGGTGCCTAACAACCATCTATAACTCCTTTGCCAGGGGATGCAACACCCTCTTCTGGCCTCTGCGGGCACCAGGCATGCATGTGGTACACAGACATACATACAGGCAAAACATCCATACACATAGAAAAAATACACAAAACTAAAATAAAACTTAAAAAAAAGTCCCAGCAGACAGACTTGAGAGACCCACCCAGCAGCCAGTGCTGCAGTTACACTGCGTTAGATTTGAACCAACCCAGGGATTGAACCAACCTGAGGACCGAACGTCTTCAGTCCCCAACAGTCAGCCAGAGTCTCTCCATCATTTATGGTCATCCACTATGTACCAAACAAGTCACAAGGTGTAGGAGGGGGAGAGTCCTTTTATGCCACGGTCTTGTGTCATATCTACATTTAAGATGGCTACTAATCCAGAAAACAGCAGCCAGGTGGCCCGAAACACTGCTGGCTGATAGCCAGTATCCACTCAGGCCTCTCTTGGAGATCACTGGGTTGTTGTACTGTTTTACAAGCCAGGTGCTGGTGAGAACGCCGATCTTGTCCTTTCTTTATTCCCCTCATTTCAAATTTTACTTAATTTTAGCATGTTTCTAAAATTTCTTCGTTTTATTTTTTATTGTTATATGTAATCTATTTTGATCATATCCATCACTCATTCCCCCTTTAACTCCTCCCCAAACCTCAGTATCCCCCTCCCAGCTTCACGTCATCAACTTCTCTAACAACCCACTTATTATTGAACCAGCCTTAGGCTTACCCATGTGGGCATAGGTGTAAGACCGTCTCCTGGAGCATGGGCAACATCTATGGGGCCACAGCCCTGGTGGGGGAAAAAACTGACTCTCCCTCCCACAGCATCCATCAACTGAATTTGTTTTAATAATAGGGATTTTTATTGAAAATAGATATTTTTCTTACTGGGAACTGAACCCAAGGCTTTGTGGACACCAGAGGCAAGAGCTCAAGCCCAAGTCATGATGAACTGGGTGGCCCCTTTGCCCATTGTTTGCAGACTTCTTCACGGCTGTGTGCCACTCCCTTGGCTGTGGTACTCCAGGACTGGTCATTGTGACACCAGACGAAAACAAAGCTGACTTTTAATTATCTTGTCTTAAAAGTGCTTTACAGAAAGGTGGCAGGCTTCCCAAGAAACGTTATCACCCCTCTTTGGTGTGGGTGAGTCCGCGCCGTCGGCACCAGTGGTGTTACAAATGTCTTCTTTGGTGTGGGTGAGTCCGCGCCGTCGGCACCAGCGGTGTTACAAATGTCTTCTTTGGGTGCAGTCATGAGAAAGGAGAAAAGGAAACTGATGGAGGTGGAAGACAGACAGGAACATGGAATACCTGCGATAATAAAGCCCAAGGAAGGACTAACAAGACGGGATAAATGGAAGAGCTGAGGGCTGGGAAGGAATGGGCGTGGCGAAAGCAGCGTGAGATGGAAACACATAAGAACTGAGTACAAGGACACATATGTATGAAGATTCCATGAAGAAACCCTTTACTTGGTGTGTGGACCTTAAACGGCAATTTTTAAAAATCCTCCCCGAGTGCTTTCTTTCCCTACAAACTATTCTTCGCATTTCACTATTAGAGATTCCCAAGTACCCGAAGATCCCGCCTCTTTTAACACTGCTCCTAGGCACCACTGGGCCAGAAGCCTCTTGCCGCTGCAGACAAACCTCCTCAGCAATTCACATCCAAAATGCTAGAGGTACATCTCACCTACTGAAAGACCTAGGAGAGGCACTTGAGCAGCGATTGCTAGGGGAACCACTTTGCGGACATTCCGAGACCAGTCACAGCTATGGTTCTGATGAGATTTCTCCCCCATTCAACTCATGCTGGAGCCTAGTTCCCAATACAGTGGTGCCGAAAATTGGTAGGGCCTTGGAGTATAGTAGGGGGTAGGAGGAAATGGCTGGATCACAATTCACTCTCGTGAAGGAATTAATGTTGATCTCTCAGAGTGGGTTAGATCTGATGGGACTGGATTAGCCCCAAAGACAACACGTTATTGTAGAAGTGAGTCTGGCCCTTTCATCGACATCTCTCTTCCTCACCCAACCTGTGACCTCTCTCTCTTATCATGAGATGTCACCGGCCATGTTGGGACGTAGCCAAGGAGTCCTTGACAGACACTAGCACCATGTTGCTTAAACTTTACAACCACGAAAGTCATGAGCCTTATTAACCTCTTTTCATTGTACATGACCCAGCACCAAGCATTCTGTTATAGAAACACACAATGGAGGGAGACAGTCATCCAAATGTACTTTGTCCTCTCTCAGATACTGGCACTTTCCTAGGACCATCTCCCACCAAAGAATAAAATCTGTTAGGCCTTCAGATTTTCTTACTAGAACCCAAAACTTTCCAAATTTAGGACATGACTTTGGAACTGGGAAAAGACAAAAAATCACAAGCATGCATTACTGTGAGCTATAAGCCACTCAACTTGAGTCCTTTCTAATACCTTAATCTATTTAACCCACCAAGAACAACACACAAGGACATTTCTAGTCTATTGAAGTTGAAGGCCTCCAGGTTTCATCTGTGCCATATTTTCATGTGGAAAAATAACCTTAAATAGCTCCACTATGAAGTCTAAAATGCACTTATCACTCGGGTTGCTGTTTGACCTATTTGAAATGAAGCATACTCTGAGAATCTGCATAAGCTATCTGATAAATATTTCAAATTTTAAAATATCTTTTCCTGTTCCTATGTAAAAATAGCCTAAATTAAAACTGACTAATCTGTACCATGTATATTAGGCAAAAAAAAATTTGTATGTCTGTATAAGTGTGTGTCTGGTATGTGTGTGTGTTTTTTGTGAGAAATTTTTCCTGTTTTTTATGTCTTATGTACCTACTTTGCACTTTCCCAAAATATAATTTTAAAATGTTGGGCTTCCTTTCAAACCATCTATTAATCTCCCGGGATAAGCATACACACATTTAGAGTTACCTACACAACATGCTTTCTCTGGCCTACCAGTCACAGCTGAGCAACATACTACCAAAATCCTTGGAAAATCATGAGCTATAATAACATCACATCTCTACTGTCCAATGTGAAAAATGAAGGTTGCTTTCAAAGTGAGCCTTCTTAAAACCACGAGTACAAGGCCAGTAAACACATCACGTGCTTTCTAATGAAAGCATTCTCGCTTTCAGTATTCTAGAGATCAGCAGAATTCGGTTGGCAATGCTTCGGGAGAAGAACTTTAACCAATAAGACTCATTTCTAATCGTCCATCAATGGCTCAAAAGTTTCTCTACTCATTCTTAAATAGGTCCTTTGTGATATAATGTCCTTGGAAAGCCATTTTTATTTATTTACCTTTAAACCAACAAGTCCAAATTACATATATGTATGGTGTACAACATAGTTTGATATATAGATCTGTGCTGCATGAAGATGAACTACATAGACAATTATGGTCCTCTAAGATTGGGTTGCCTAGTAACTCTGTACACAGTTTTGTTTGTGTGGGCACACACTCTGATGTTTGCACAACTTCAGAATTGCCTAACATTCATTTCTCAGAAAGCACCTGCTTCCCTGGTTGAGCACATGCTTAAGTACACATTGTCAGGTAGCTAACTAAAGCTATTTACCTCTACACAGTTACCTTTTTTCCTTTTGATGTAATAAAATGCTATTTTGTAGGCTTTTTGTTCAGATTCTGCTGACATCATCACAAGTGCTGATTTGAAGAAATCTGAACTACTGAGCATGTATATCGTAAGTGAAGGTCAAGGCTGTCATTTTTGAATGGCTTGCTCCCCAAAATGACAGTACCTGTGATTCGGTAGACTCCCCTGCCTAAGCGAAATTATCAAGCGTGATGACCACATTAACTTTAGGAAAAGACATCTCAATGTGTCTTTATGACCTCTAACATTTTCAAGTCTGTTAAACTCATGATACCAAAGGTAAGTGGGTAGCTAAATGTATATTTAAGGTGAGGTGACAGTGTATATCACTCTCTATTCATAGGCTATGGGGTGGGTCTGCTAAATAAATTCCCTACCCAACCCATAACTCACAAAAACTAACAACTTCTATTCTTCCACTTAACATCTGTGAACAGCTCTAGTCTGTGTTTCATTCCATTATTAATCTTTGCCCCCATGCCGCACAAAAGCCATGCATATAAATTCTTCACCATGCCTCTGCAAATTAAACAAAATGTGCTTGAAGCTTGCGTGAATTCAAAGGTGCTTTGTGATTGATTTGCAAACGGCTCTGGGCTATGTCCAAAGACGACAGAGCTGCTCACACAATAGCACAGCATTTTAACCTGGGAAAATCCTCCTAGGATCAACTACCTTACACAGCACAAGAGCAGGGGACTGTTCTGTAAACTGTGTTCCGTGAGGTCTACATGGAGAAAGGTGCCCTTACCCTGCCTTATCTCTAAAGGAAAAAAATTTTTCCATCTTTGTCAAGAGCGTCACCAAGCAAGGTCAGCTGATGGTCAGCATGTTGTATTCCACCCCATTCTGTCATGATCACCAGGTAGGGAAAAGCTTTCAGAATCAGACTGTCATTATAGAGCCCCAGGGATTCAATACAGCAAAGGCATATTTGTCTGCAAAAATCCATAAACACAGCCCCCACCACCAGACCAAGTAGAGAAAGACAAGGCAGGCACCAGCAATCCCAGGTGAAAGCTACCCCTGCTGAGTTTAGGGAAGAGGCGGAGCTGGACCAACAGACATGGCCTAGAGGCCAATGCCTGAGGGAAACCACAGTCTTTAGGGATGAAAAATGTCACAGCTAATACCATTGAGTCCCTGATGTCTGCCATTAGTCAATACCTTTGAAATGCTGAAAGAAAAAAAAAATGTTCTTGCTTCTCATGGGCTCACATGAGATTCTGGTTGGGCTGATACTGGGAATAAAAGAACTCTGCCACCCCACCCCCACCCCAACACACCAAAGTACCTAGCTACCGACAGGTTGGCTGTGCTTCTCTAAATACAGTTGGGAAACTAATACCACCCACATTATGTGAAAGTTTGCTTAAAACGCCACTTCTCAGACCCTACCCCATACAGACTGAATCAGAGAGTCTCTGGGGATGGGACCAAGCAGTATGTTCAGATTCGTGTTGGTGTATGTGGGGGTGCACATGCACGTGAGTGTAGAAGCCAGAGGACAACCTCTGGTGTCATTCTTCAAGTACTGTTCACCTTTTCCTTGATGTCCCTTATCGGCCTGGCAGTCCCCAAAGAGACTAGGCTGACTGTCAGTCAATACCAGGGATCCTCCACCTCCCCAGTATTGAGATTATTAGCAAGCCACTATGTCTAGCTTAGACAGTCCAGATGATTCTGATGAACAAGAAATTTAAGAAGAATGATTCACTGGTCTGTTTTCTTTTTTGTACCAAGAACTTCACTTTGAAGAAATGATGGTCATGCACCCAGTAAATAAATTTCCCAGCATGCCCTGCAGCAAAGGAGATCAATGATGTTCACATGGAAATAACTGGGAGGGGTCTCCAGTAGAGCAGGTTTGAAAGAGCGTAGTTCAACTGGGAGAGTTAGTTCAGGAAAAGAGACAGCATCATACGAGGCCTTGTTACACAGTCCCAGCACCTCAGGTGGCTGGGCCACATCTTCCAAGCTCTCAAAGTCCCCACGTGAAAAAATAAGAAAGGTAGAAGAAAGGATTCAGTCCCCTTAGGAATACAGAAGAGACCCAAGTGTCTGAAAATGATCTCTAGCCTCAGTTCTTAGGTTCACTTACAGTTATTTTTATTGTTTTTGCTGTGAGCCAATAGCCAGGGAACCCAGAGAATGGAGTTACTTTTACACGATCTCAAGCTCATGTGCTACAAATTTCAGAAACAGGACACCTCTTTCACTAATTGGTTTTAATAAAACAAAAGATCAAAAATCAGCATCAGGAGATAACACAATGCAGTTGAGGCTGTTGAAAGTAATAACTCCCAAACTGACCATCATAAAATACATCATGAACTGTAAAGAGTCTTGTTCAATGAGGGAACAGCTCTTCCCTTCCACCCTCTGTGGATGCCATTAGGAGTCTCTCGGGCTAAAACAAGAGATGGATGGCTAAGAATGTTGTACATTATCCCCCAGTGACCTGCCACAGAGACTATTTTTAAAGACACATTCATCTCATCAGGAGTGACAGCAGCTATGAAGTGGCCAGGTACCATGGCCAGATAATCCTTCATGAGAGAGGCTGCAGACCATGCTGCATCTTTCACATGGCCTATGTGACAGATGGGATGGGAATTGCCCTTGGTTGGTTAGGTAGTTGGTTTAAGGATCCATAAATGTAATATAGAAGACAGAGCTTAGAAACTAAGTGGAGTTAACCTACAAATGGCTGCAGCCATCCCTGCACACAAAAATTAATCAGATTTTAAGTTTACAAGATCCATCTGGCTGGAAACGTAGATTCTGTCTTGAACATTTTTTTAAGTGGTAGCTGCTCACTGAGGTGTATTATCCCAATAAGAATACTGTTATGAGGGATACGTAGCCACAGATTTACACAATTCTCTCATGATCCTAGCCGATGCATTCCATATCACGAGAAAATGGGAAAGAATATTACAGCTATATTACAGAAAGTCTCTCATTATCAACAGAGTGTTGTATTAGTCAGTGCCTATAAAACACCAAGAGAAGCATTAATACATTCTGTATATTTATATATATTTATATTTGGGGGGAATCAGGATGTCACATCAGAGCTGATGTGGCATCTTCCTTCCTTATACAGAAAGTAAGGGAGGTATAAAGAGGTGGGGACCAGAGAAGCCGAGTAAACATGTTAGCCAGACTTGAAGATGGGAAGGAAGGTCTCAAAAAAATTACTTTCCCCCTGCTAATTTATACTCCAAAGGATTATAGAAAGATGGCTTGAACTGTCATGGGATCTATGCAGTCCCACAAAACTGAGAAAACACTCAGCGTAGCCATTAGTCTCATTTAGATTTGGAGAGGTTTCTAATAGGCAAAGTTTAGCACTTTACAGCTCCTGGGTGTGCTGCAAAGTGAGCAAACTAGTTCTTGCAGACAGACGCTCCCCTGGCCCAGGCAAACGCAGCTCAGGTGACAGGAACTCCCAGCTCCCCGTCTCTACCATTGTTAGATAGTCCTGATGAAAAAAAGCTGCTCTTTCAGCATCAAGACCTCAGATGATGGCTGACATCGGCCAGAGCAGTCTGTCCTGAGGTCCTCTCCCCGCCCACTTCTACATTCACGTTCCAAACCAGATCTCAGGAAAGATTCCTTAGAGCACTGAAGAAATGCGTGTATTTAACACCCCTCACTTCCTAACTTCCGTGCTAAGGGCTTGTTTCAAAATCTCTCAACCAGGACATAGAGCACAGATTTCTCATAGGTCCTGAACATCATCACGAAGATCATAATAAATGTGCAGTGCGCACTTTCCTGCTAAATCCATCAGGAAGAGCTCACCCTTTGAAGACCTTTTTCCCAACCTTAGTCAGTTACCTGTGTTGGTTTTGGTCTCTATAAAGAGAGTGCCAGCAGCCATAGAACACTTCGTCAGTTCCTTCTAGGTAAACGGCAGAGTCAAATGGCCCATGGATTTGAGCTTCACAAGTGACCCATATAGGAGAGAAAAGTATCTGCCCCACTAAATTGAAAAGTTCCAAGGTGAAGGAAACTGCTCGCAGCTTGCTTAGTGCATTGTCTCAACAGTAGCTAGATGGCTGTGTTGAAATTGTGCTCAAATGTCATCTGGTTGCACCAAGTTTCCTGGGACCTTGAATGGCGAATCCTCCCCAAATGTGGCTAAAACGCTGGCAATATTAGCAGCTACCATTTGTGGAAATAAAACCTCAAAATTGTTATATACAAACTTAGTTTACAGAATACCCATCCTTAAGTGTCTCTGACTAGAGCAAAATCATAATAAATATCATTCTTAATGCATCGCCTCTTCATCATTCAAAGTTGAGGATGCTTGGGAAGAAAAGTCAGTCCATACAGAATTTGCTTAAATATTTGGCTTTCCTATATCAGAATATCTTCAATACTACTGTGCCAATTTTCAAATGGAAAATATGATAGGTGATACTTTCAAGTGCAAATGTATATCCTGTTCTCCTAGCCCAGTATTCATGTGATGACCCCAACTCCCAACCAAGGCAATTTGCTAAATCACCAGACTCCCAGGAGCTGCACAGAGGAGCTTAAGTGTTTCTTGTCCTCAACTTCAGTCTGAAATGCAAATAATTCCTTGCACCTCATTTAGAGAAACACATACTCCTTACTCACTGTATGTGTTTACTGGAAGGTCCTGCCCCTCCTTGCCTTGGATGGAGAGACCTGAAGCTAAGCACACAGCTCTGGGATCTGAAGAGTGACTCAAGGCACCCCCCAGTCAATCACCTGAGTTACAAATGTATTGACAACTGAAGTGGGTCCTAAACTAGTGATCACAGAAGTCCATTTCTCCTCCTGTGCTGTCCATGGTGTCCCATGGACAGGGAGAGGTGGGAGGCATGGCTGTGCTGGAGTGTCCTGGAGAAGATCTTCCCATCTTTCTCTCCGTGTATTGTTCACATCAGGACCTGCTCCCGGGTCTCTGGCAGTCGAAGGGCAATCAGGCCACCTCCAACCAGAGACGCAGCAGCCAGAAGGATGGGGACCACTTTGGTTATCCCAACAAAAGAAGCAAAGATAGTGTTTCCCAGGATGGCGCCAAATTTGCACAATCCATTGAGGATGCCAAAGGCTGTGGCCCTGCAGAAGAAGAGCACAGGAAAGGATTCTGAAGTTCTGGATCACACTAGGTTCTTACCTTGTAAGAGGAGGAGGTGTGGGAGTGAATGAATTTTTTACCTATACACAAAAACAACGTTTTTATTTCAGCCAACATTGGAAATACTGAATAATATGAAGATGTGAGGACATCTAGACTAATGACCATTATTAATGCATTGGAGTATTGTCTTCAAGCTTCTTTATGTTCCCAAGCATATCTCTTATTACAATAGTTACAAGTAGTACTTGCTTACAGAAAAATATCAAAAAATAAAGCTGCATGCAAAATAAAGCGTAAGTGCATCCCTTTCATAACACTCTCTTGTGACAAAAACTGCTGCTAGCCAGCCCTGAAAAGCAAGTCCTCAAGTGTAAAACTACATTTCCCAGAGTCCCTGATGCTGGCTGTGTGGGCCTGACTTAGTTTAGGCCAATGAGCCAAGAGTGCATACAGCAGCTACTGAGAAATTTCCTGAAAGAGTTTTTGAATGGGCTTTTGCTCTCTCTTCCTTTATTTTTCTGCCCCTTGTCTTACTTCCTGCAACAGAGATGGTCTGTGGTGGAGTACAGGCAAGGGATAGTGAAAACATAGGAGCCGAAGCCATCTGCTCAAGCTCAAGTGAAGAGGATATGCAAAGCCTACTCCCTCATGCTGTTTGGAGATTGTCTTTCATGACAAACCAAGTACTGTTTACTATCCCTCGATCCAATTTCAGTGGTAACCATCAGGAACCACACAGCCTATCCTGACCCCAGCTGTATACAGCAGCAGTTATCAACCTGTGGGTTGAGAGCCCTTCTGGAGTTGAACCACCCTTTCACAGGGGTCCCCTAAGACCAGAGGAAAACACAGATATTAATATTACAATTCACAACAGTAGTGAAATTACAGTTATGAAGTAGCAATGCAATCATTTTGTGGTTGGGGTCACCACAACATGAGGAACTGTTTTAAAGGGTCACAGCATTAGGAAGATTGAGAACCACTGGTATACAGGGACAGTATTCTCAAGATGGGCATTCCCTGGCTGAAGTAAAATGTTCTTTTGTTGTGGGATGTCTTTGTGTACACTGTGAATATGTATGTGTTGCTCTGATTGGTTGATAAATAAAGCTGCATTGGCCTATGGCAGGGCAGGATGGAGCCAGGTGGGACAATCCAAGGGAGAAAGTGGGAGGAGAAAGGAGAGGGAAGAGACGCTGCCAGCCGCCGCCAGGAGGAGCAAGATGTAAAAGTACCGGTAAGCCATGGCCACGTGGCAACTTATAGATTAATAAAAAGGGTTAAGTTATAAGAGTTAGCTAGCAAGAAGCCTGCCATAGGCCATGCAATTGGTAATTAATATTAAGCCTCTGAATGATTATTTTATAAGTGGCTGAGGGACCACATGGCCAGGTGGCACTGGAGAAACCTTCTGGCTACATTCTTTTTTTATATCAAAAGTTTAAGAATGTTGGCATAGCTTGACGGTTACAGATCTTGTTCTGTTGCTGTCTCTACCTAAACAACATGGGGGCTTCATAAGCTCCAGCCCCAATCCTGGCCCTTCTGTGTTTGCTTTAACTTTTTTCTATTTTCATATGCATGGTCTTCTAAATAAAATTTAAAATGATTTTTCCCCCAACTTTCTAGGGAAGGAAAAGTCTCAGCGAATTTTGAATGGACTATTGTAACTTGGAAAAATTAAATGAAACGACATTTTTCTAAGATTAAATTGTCTTATCCACAATGAAACATGTCTTGATTTTTACTTTATGTCTCCTTTTATATTGTAGTAAAAGTTTATGGTTTTATTCATGAATGTTTCAGGTTGGTTTCTAGATATTTTATGACTTCTCCTATTATCAGATTTATTTTGATAGCATCTTTAACTTTTTTGGTATAGCTAAACACTTACATTCTAAGGTGGTTTTTTTTTTTCTGATCATCTATTCTTTCTAAGTGTCTATTTATTTCATTCTCCTAAATTTCCTACCTGTAAAGTCACACCCCATTCAATAATGACCATTGTCCTGTCCCTTACTATTTGTAAAACTTAGCGTTCTTTGGCTCTAGAAAGGAGCTTCAGATATGGTATGAGGTCACAACCCTAGCCATCCAAACCCCAGATGTTCTCTCACTGACTTTAGGAATGCCACTAAAATACTTTTCAGAATTCCATTTACCCATCCTCATACCATGCCCGTTCCTTATGAGCATTTATCTGCTGTACTTACAACTCGAGATCCCCTTCATGAAGAGAAACACACACTGAGTAATAGCCTTGACCCTCTGCTTTTAAACCAAGAGTAAACTCTGACAGCCCCGGACTATTCTGCCTCCACCCACCTTCTCTTCCTTGCTGACGAGCCCCATCCCATGCTGTTCCAAATCTTCACCTTTTCTCCTTAGTTTCC